>JH720312.1:0-157828 GCA_000231825.2 Tetrahymena elliotti 4EA | reverse complement strand
CCCAATCTCTTCTAAATTCTTTCTTCTTAGATAGGAGGCTGGCTTCTTTGGAGTAGTTCTTTCTACTAAGTTCAATTTTTATAAAATATTATTGATTATTTTATGGCAGGTTTATTTATTTCACTGTCAACTTTGATTTATTTGTTTTTTTTAAAAAGATTTTTTATTTTTTTGATTAAAATTTCAAAAGAAATAAAATTTTGTTTTTTTCAACAGTTTATAAATTTCACCAAAGAGCAGATTTAAATTATGAAATTATCTCAAAGAAAAGAATATGCTACATTTTATTTAAAACAAAATAAAATTTATAAATTTATTGTACATTAAAAGTGATTTATTAATAAACTTTTTTCAGATAAGATAAAAAGAGATAAATTAAAATGTTTAATAATTTTGTAAATTTTTTAGATTCAAAAAGTTTTCAAAAGTAATTTATATTAAATTAGGTTCATAGAATTTTCTTTTATTTATTAAACAAGTTTTAAATAGATTGAAACTCTTTTAAGATATCAAATTTTAACTATTTTATTTTTGGCAAATTTATTATCTAAAAATATTTTAGGATTTTAAGATAGAGAAGCTGAAGATAATCTATTAGATGTACGAAGTGTGCTTTGCTGTTGGAGTATGTTTGTATTACCTCTAGAAAGATGAAACTACAGAGAAGTTCTATTTGTGTTTCTCCTCAAATTATTTTCTCTTGATTCCTTTCTAGGTTTTGAAGTAGCTATGGAGGCATGATACCTCTTATTAATTGATTTTTACTTATCTTTTGATGGGATAAAAGCAAAATTGTTATATTTAAAATAAAATTTATAGATTCTCATTGCATCAAAGTTATTATAAATCTCTTCATATACATCATCAATACCTTTCAAATTAATTTTCTTTTTGTAAATCAAGGCACAAAAATCTTAATCTTTTTTGAATTTTAATTGAACACTTTATCTTGACATCAATTTCGAATAAAGACTAGATGGGTCATATTACCATGATATTTAACTCGATAACCCATTGTTTGCTCCAAGCATCTATTACTAGAAATTAGCTACTGTATTATTATTGACCATATTATTGTTGTTACCATTAAGAGTATTTATTACAGTTCCACTTCCTTAATTGATGTTATTACTGTTTTGAAATTGGTTAAAAATGGTATAAGCATTATTATTAGGAGGTACATTCATTTAGTTACCATTTTATTAAGAATAACTTCTTGTAAATAAAATATTTTTTTGTAGATCATTATAATTTGAAGTGTTCATTTTTTATACATTTTATTAAGACATTTGGCTGACAAACGAATTATAAACATATTAGTTATTTGAGAATTTAGATGGTTTAGGATTTGATCTATTACTATTCTTAGATTTTTAGCTGCTTTTTATATTTTATTATGTTTATTCAAAGCTTTAAAGTGTATTCTAGTTATTCAAAGTTCCTCCACTGTAATTTTGAAGTATTTCATCTTCATTTTCTGCAAACTGAACATGCTGAGTAGATGGTATTTTTTATTTTTAATTATATTATGTATTTGTTTATATTTTATCCTCTAAAGTACCTGAATCTTATTCTGAGCTTAATCCTCTTTGAATCGATTCCTAAGAGAGGTGCTACTAAATTCTTTATGGAGATATAGCCTCCATATGATGATATCCGATAGTACCATTACTACCTATATATTAGGAATTCGTATTACCAGATTGTTATTCTTTATGCTTAACATGCAGTTTTATGGATGGTTCCTTACTTTATCTACGTAAATTTTATACAGGTTAATTAACCATAATTTTACTACCTTTTTCAGATCGTCTTGCAGGTGTTATATCTTAATCATTATTTTCTTCTGAGCTGGAGGTTAGAATTTCTTTAGAATGTAATTCGTTTATTGGTTCTAATTACTGTAATGCAGGTAGATATATTCCATATGTTCCTAATCGATTGCTGTATGGGGAATTCGGTTAGTTATATTATGCAGCAAATGGATTATTTGTGATCATTTAGTTATAATCTTATTGAGATGAATAAGGCTAGTTGCTTAAATTCATAATTGCAGTTCCAAACGAATTAGAATTTGTTTATCCTCCTGAATTTGAAGGACTTAAAGTATAGGCTGTATTAGTGCGAATGGGATTGATAGAAATGAGATTAGATTAATTATTTATATTTTAACTAAAGTTTTTATATTATGATCCACTTGGACTTAATGGAAAAGGTGAAGGATTATTGAAACTATTAGAATTAGTATAGTTAGAAGAATTTATATTAGGAAATTAATTTTTAGAATCAATATGTCTTAATGATAATGGTTAAAATATTGTTGGTGATATGCTGCTATTAGAACTACTAACTTAGGAATTAACTTCAGAATTCTTAGATTACTACTTATTATATTATGAAGTAGCTGAGATTGGGTTTTAATATCTTGTAGGAGAACCCTAAAAATAAACAGACCTCTAATTTTTGCCACATACTGTTTCTATAATATCTTCAGGAAAATTAAATATTTCGTCAGCAACATAGGCTTATGAAATTTAAAAGGGATTAACTTCTGACTACAAAACGTAAGTATAATCTATTTTTTGTTAGCTTCTACAAATCTGAATTCTCCTGTCTGAATCTTATTATTATAAACTTTTGTAAGATGATTTTGCATTACTAACTATAGTTTTGCATTTCCTACCATCTCTTTTTATTGAACCTGCCATTTATTAACTTTCTTCTTGTTCAGGACTTACTTCTACATGAATTTATTTTGAAGAGAAGCTACTACCTTTGCGTCTTGCAGAAAATTGAAATTGGTTATTATTATAATTGTTGAAATGTGATTTTTGAAATTAAGGATTTTAATCACTAGATTCTTCTTCACTTACTGATATGTCTTCTTATTATTTCTCTTGTTCATCAACCTAACTTTCTACTTCTTTTATTTCGGAACTATCAAAACGATCCTAGAATAATGTCTCTTCATCTTCTTTAGATAAAGTTTCTTTGATTTATTCAGCCAATATATCTACAATAATCTTAAAACCCTGAGTTTTAACATTATAATTATTAACGTAAGCATTATATTTATCTTATGTTATTTTTTTCTGTACTCCTCTTCTTAAAGGAATTTCTTTTTATGTTTCTATAATATAAATTGACTGCGATTACTAGTTTTTTTTCTTTTTTGATTATTCCATCTTTTCTCTAGCTACAATAGATTTGTCCTATCTCACTTAAACATCTGATTATTGAGCTAATTTTACTAACTTTTCTCTGTATAGAATGAAATTAATAGAGTTGCATTCGTGCATTCTGTGACGATACTCAGAACATATAGGGCACTTGAGATCTATATTACTATAATTCTTATAAATATTAATCAAATCTTTTATTTGGTAATAAACTTCTCTATCTTCCTCAAATTTATCAATAGTTTCTAAAAAATCATTATAATTTAAATAAGCTACAGAAGTTACACATTTTGTTTTCAATGTTGATTTTCTTTTTGTTTAAGAAAAAAACTCGAATTGACCAAACATCTCTCCTTTCTATTAATTTTATTTTTGATTAAATTCAGTTTAATTTAGAAAAATATTTACCTTATACGAGTTGATCAAATGCAATTTAGGGGATGATTCATATTAATCTCCTAATGTCTCTCTCTACAAATACTAATTAATTATTTGATAAAAAATTATTTTAGTTCCAATTAGGAATAAATTTCATGTTGATACAATCAAAGTATTATTTATAATAAAGACATCTCAGTCTATTAAAAAAGATAAGTAAGGATCGACTCTAATTTTAATTATTCGAACACGGACGGAAAGAAATTTGATAATTTACTGAAATCAAATTTGATTTCTTTTTATCTTTCAAAGTAATATAAAAACTTCAAGCCAAATGTTTAAATTTATTTTATTCATGCCTCAATAAAAAAAATTGAGTTATGAAAACACTATTCAATTGGAAACCTAAAAAAATTGATCATGAGTTTAATTAATTTTCAGAAATGAAACCAAATTTCAATATTTAAATAAAATAAAAGAATCAAGAAAGTACTCCTTTTAACTTTTAAAAATAAAATTATCAAATTAATTTTATAATGATCCTGAATAAAAAAATAGATTAAAGAAAAGATCAATAAATCTGAAGAAACTAAAAAAAGAAGTGTTTTATTTCAGTCAAAAAAGAAGGATATAGAAAATAAATTAAAAGTTAAAATCGAATTTCGAAACTAGTTTGATAGAATAAAAAATTGGAATAAAAGAAAGATAATCTTTCAAGGGCTTTAGTGATTTATTTTTGAGAATGAAAATAGAAATTCATTTATTTGTTATTTGTTTAATGTATTTTTAAAATTGAAAAATAAAATTTACTTAATCAACTTCTCCTGAAATAATGATAAAAATATTGTTCGCAGTATCTCCATTAACAAATATGTATTCTTCAGGTCCAAATTTTTTTTCTTTCACCTTTAAAGAGAGCATATTGATAAATTCAGTAGTAAAATTTGTAGAAAAGATTTTATTTTGTTATAGCAATTTTCCATACACATCTGTCCAAACTTATTTTTTGAGGAGAGATGTAAGGTTATTAAAAACATTTGATCCCTCTTCTTCTTCATTCATTTCTTCTTAAAATAAATATTCATAATATTTTTACACTTTCTATTGTAAATCTTTATTGAGTGATCTCATATGCATGAATTTATTTAATTTTGCAGATTTTCTTTTAAATATGGATTTCTCTCTTCCTATTTCTCTTACTTGCTCTCCAATAACGTTTATACAATAAGCAAATAATCCACATCCCACAAACGCAAATATTATAACATACCCTCTTTCAACTAGTTTTAAATTATTATTTTTAGTGATAAAAATACTTTATAGTTAAATTGTACTTATTGTCCTTGGAGTAATATCTCCATATCCAATTGTAATGATAGTAATCACACTCCAGTACAAGCTAATAATATATCTCTCTATCCAGGGACTATCGTATTGTGTCTAAAGTATAAGCCAAGTTTATTCAACTCCATTTTTGTATTGCAATTAAGCTATGTAATGAAACTAAAGTTTATAAAATTTAAATGTATTATCTTAAATACCAAATCAATTCAGCTTATAGAAGAATTTAACTAAGCATCTAAAAACTTAAACAATAGGGAAAATATTATTTCTAGAATGATAAATTTAAGAATCAATTCTATTTTTTACTTTTTTGCTAATATCATATTTTTGGAATAAAAATATATGTTTTTGTTTGATGATTTGGATTTTATGTTATAAAATTGCTTTCTCTTTTAATTTTCTGATTTGTTACTTTCTTAAAAACTAATTTTGTAAAATTTCAATTAAATTGGTCAAATAAGAAAAGAAATTTCTGTAACCTAAGTAAATTTCGATTGTTTGAAAACAAATTTCTTAAAAGCATCATAAAACACAATAAAAATGTTTGATTGGAAATTTTAAGTAAACTAATGCTTTTAAATTTATTTTTGAGTTACTTACTTAAGCTTAATTTTTTGTCAAGTATGTATAAATACTTCTAGTATTTTAGTGGGATTTTTTTTTAGTTTACTTGTTAATTACTAATTTTTCGAGAAATCATTTAAAATAAAATAAAGAAAACATAATGTTATTACAATAGACGCAGAATAGTGCGAAACCAGCAGGATACTCAATATTAATTAAATGAATGTACTATAGGCTAACCCTTTTTCTCTAAGCTAAAATTTATTCTCCATATCACTAAATATTTTACGGACAGATATAAATCGATAAATCATCAAATAGCTCATAAAAAGTAAATCTTCAAAAGTGTATGACATAATAAATATAATAAGTCCCAAGAAATCATATCTATTTTATTCAGTTAAAGTTTATTACTTTTAAATATTATTTCTTATTCTAAGATTTAGTTTCTAAATAAAATTATTTGTTTGTTTAATTAATGTTAAATATTAGTTACATAAACTTTCCTTTTAGATAGTTCCTCACAATCATGCTTTTCTTTGAAATGATAAGACCATTTTCGAAATAGCTCTTTTAAAATTAGAAATAGATTATATGATTTAATCAGTTAATTACAAAATTAGATGCAATCAATTATTTTAAAATTAGAGAATGAGAAGTTAAGAGTTTTCTAATAAATAATTTAAAAGTAAATAAATGAAATCCTTACTCTGTAAAAATTTTTTCATTTAATTACTCTAATATTATTTAATTTAAATTTGAAATGATGAAAACTTTTTGTTATTTTTCTAGTAAAAAGAACAAATAAACAAACTTTTTTAAATTTTGAGTCTAATTATTTTCATATTTTAACTCTTTCAAAATTTGATTTTCAATCAGAAAAAATAGTATGACTCAAATAAAAATTAAATGTAAAATTCCTTTTTATTTGTAGTACTTTACTATTTTATTGAAGAGTAAAAAACTAAGGCAAAGTACCAAGAAGCAAATAAATTAAAAATAGTATGATTTACAGTTCTAAATTAGAGTAAAATATCTATGGCAAATACTGTGCTGATAAAATTTGTTGTCAATAAGGTGTCTTGATAAGCTTCAAAAGAGTGACGAAGAGGCGAAGTAAATATATTAAAGATAGTAACTAGTAAGGTAAAGATATCCCATATTATCTTTGCTTTTGATCCTTCATCGAAATCCTTTTTTTAAGATTAATGATGGTAAAACTAAATAAAAAATTAAAAAGATTCATTAATTAGTTTCAAGTTATATTTGGTATTTTTGCATTTGGTATAAAGCTTATCTTACTTTAATTTATACCCTAGAATTTAGTTAAGTGACTTTTGAAATATAAAGTGTAAATTAAATATGGTAAAGTCTAAATCTTTAATTAATAATTAGATTTCATTAGATAAAAGTAAGATATTTAAATCTAAAATATTGATTAAGATAACTATCATTTTGGTATAATAATTATAGAATTAATAGAATTATTTAAATATCAAAAATAAATTACAGGAAGAAGTTAAATTTCAGTTTTTGAGCAGAGACAACGACTTATCAAATAATTGAATTTCCTAATTGAAACAATTTATTTCAACTTATATTTAATGACTTAGAGTATAGATGGTTTCTATTTATTCGTTTATAAAAAATATTTATGAAATATAGAAGAAAATCTAATTAAAAATTGTAAGCACGTAATTTAAAGTTGCAAATATATCCATCAATCAATAAATAAATAAAAAAATCTATAATCATTTGGATAAAAACCTAAATATTCCAAGTCTATGTTTCTTAAATAACATTTTTTTGTAAAAATTATCAATAATGGGTAGATTTATTTATTCTTAAATAATTTTCTGTCTTTAAATTTTTAAGTTTTGATAACTTTTCATGGTTTAAAAAGCTATTTATCTAATTTGTTGCAAAAAAAGTTTCACTTGATTTTTTCTATGACAAGTTCTAAACTAGACTTAAGAAGGAAATAAGAAATTAAATTTTAAGGCAAATTAACTATTAGCCTAGATTTTAGCATACCAAAAAATAGCTTTTTTTAAGTTTAATTGATAAGATAGAATTAAAATAACTTCATAAAGTTATAAAATCTGTTAAAAATAAATTAACATATACCTGCTTAAGCTATCCAGAGTAGTAATAATACTTATAAAAAGAAGTAGAATCACCTATTATTTTAAATTTCATTTAATTAAGTAACTTGAACTACTATTTTTGTGAAAAATAAAATAAGTTTTTTGCAAATTTAATGACGCGCAAGCAGAAGATGGAAAGAACATAAATATTGTTCTGTTTAGGTTTGTGCTTAGTATGTAAAGTAGCTATGCTATTTTTTTTGAATTCAGATTTTTAATAGTTTTAATGTTCACTAGCCTATCCAAAGTTTAAATTCGAAGGGTGATTTTTATTTAACAGTTTTTGACTCCCAATCATAGAATTAGGGTCTATTAGAAATGAAGGGTTTCGTTTCATCATTTAAAGATGCAAGTTATGGATAT
Source organism: Tetrahymena elliotti 4EA (assembly GCA_000231825.2). Taxonomy (NCBI): domain Eukaryota; phylum Ciliophora; class Oligohymenophorea; order Hymenostomatida; family Tetrahymenidae; genus Tetrahymena; species Tetrahymena elliotti. Next base: position 149,853 of record JH720312.1, on the reverse strand, counting down.
TTTTTTCATCTGCTAGATCATTATTTTAATGATTAACTCCGTTTCCATTAATTTTCTTGCTATTTTCAGATCTAAGAGGCGATTAAACACTATCTTAGTTTTAATAAATTGCAGAACCTCTATTTTACAATTTTGCATTAAATTAATTTGATATATGGGAAAGTTATGTCTTTTAATTTTGCTAATCTTAAGCATCTTCCTCAAAGCTCATTTTATGTTTTAAATCAATTTAATTTAGTTAATCAATACTCCTTATATTGAAATCATATTATGAATCTAATACCTTTACTGTTTGTTTATTTTAAATCCTATTGCTTTCATCAAATTATTAGCTTTAAAAATATGTGTTACACATTTAGTCTTGTAAAATTTTAGGAGAAATAATATCAAATTATTTGTTTCCAAAAGGACTCTATAATTCTTACATATTACTTTAGTCTTTATTAATACTTTTATTATTCTATTCATCCATCATCGAATTTATCAGTAAATCGCTGTTGTAGACTTTAGGGTCAATTTTCTCTCCATTAAATATCCCCCCGTAATTTATTTAATTATAATTAGGATTGTTATCATTTGAATATGGATGTTAAAAATCATATTCATAGTCTAGATCTCGCTTAATTCCAATCAGATCTTAATGACTTTTTATATTCGATATGGATATTGAATCATGTTTGCTAGAGTTTACTATGCTATGCATGTAGTTATAATCGTACCTAGAGAGTTTTTACTAGCAGTTTGATTTTTAATTGCAAGCTTTGTAGAGATTTATTTTATAGTATTTATATCTTCTTTGAATTACTGCTACTATTTGTTAATTGCGACTGATTAATAATTTTTCTTTATTAAATAATTATTAAAATTTTCAATATGAGTTTTTTAATAAATCAAATTTCATTCAATATTTAAAGTAACAAAACTAAATTATATACTGAATAGAGGAACACTATTAATTATTCCAAAACATTGAGTATTCAATTTAATACTAAAAATGCTCAAATTCCTTTGTTGAATTTATTATGAAATACACCTGTCTTTCTTTTATCCAATATCAAATCCCACAATTTTCTATCTATTTTAATTTGTTATTACTGTTTATTACTCAACCCAATTTATTTTTGCTGGTTGTTATGATTTGTACTATGAATCTCTGCAAAAACATGAATCAATCTAAAATTGTTAAATAAATACCAAGCATTTAATTACGATTAATAAATTACTTTGTTGAAATAAAAAATAAGTAGTCTAATTTTTTAGAAAAAATTTATAAATTTATAATCAAATACAGAAAATATTTTTATTAACTTATTTATTACAAAACCATAATTTAGTTTTATGTTTCAATTAATTTTTGTAAATAACTTAATTTATTTCTAATTTTTGTCGAGAACAAAAATTTTTTTTAAAATGAGTAATTTATTTGAAAATGCTTAATTTTTTAATCAAAAGGCAGAATTTAAATCAAGCTTTTACTCTTTTGTGTAATTTTGATAACTGTAATCATCAAATTCTATTGATTTTTTTAAATGGAATTAAATCTAAGAAATTGTAAATTAAAACCTGTTTGGACTAAATTCATCTTTCTTAGAAATAATTATTAGAGCAACATAAATCATTTGAAATATTTTTATAAATCAATTCAGTTTTATAGACAAATAAATCTAACTCAGACAATCATGAATCAAATTTCATAAATAAAACATATAGTGAGTATTCCTTTTAATAATTTATTAATATAGCTTGTTAAATTTAACTGATATCTATGTAAGATAAAATCTAAAATGAACTCTTTTTTTTGAGATAAAAATGAGATAATTATTAAGTTTATTTTACTTTTAATTGATAATAAAATTTAAAAATGTAAGAATTTTATGGTGGAAAAAATTGCAAGAATTATAAAAATACTGCTTTGAAACAGTTTTGGAGTTCTTACCTAATAAGTTAAATCACCTGATTATTTAAATAAATAATAAAATTCAAAGAAACAAATATTCATTTTTTATTTATTGATTTAGGATTTATTTATTCAGTTAGTTTATTTTGTCTTTATTTTTATTAAGCAAACCATAAGTCTTCAATTCTTAATATTTCTCTTGACTTTTGAAAAGATTAAAAAACAATTTACTTGTTAACTATCTAATTTTTTCAAAAAAAAATAATTAAAAAATTTTGTCCAACTTATTTTATCCTAATTTTTTACTTAGAAGTAAAAGAAATTTTTACAAAATGCTATCATAATAAAATTTATTTTAAAAAATCTGTTTCTTTTACTTTAGAAAATATATTTTTCTTCTTTTAAATAACTTTTGTTTAGAATTGTCTTATTTGAACCAAAAAATTTTAATAGTTTAGGATTTTATATTTTCCCATATTTATGTAACAGTCTCTATTAATTCTTTTCTATCACTTAATGTTTTATTAGCATTTGATTTTTTAAAGAGATAAACATTTAATTCATAAAGCAAATAATGATTTCATGATATTTTTACTATTATTTGTTCAAAAAATTAGTGAAAATTGATAAATGCATAAAATTCGATAGGCTTACTTAATCGAAATAAAATATATCTCATCTTCTAGCCCTTACAAAGAAGAACGATAATTGATCATAATTATTGATATTCCAAACTAAATTCATGGAGCTTTTATCTCTTTCCAATTGATTGAACATGGTATTATTTATTTACAAATAAATTATTAAATTTTTGGAAAAAAACAAATTAAATAAAATAGTTCTTCTTTTTTGATCTAATTCAAAGAATAAAGCTAATATATTTATAGTTCTAAGGATGCTATGAATGATTAATTGAGGATTTTAAGGGGTCTATATTTTTTGATTGTAATTAAAAAGCTATTGCTAAATATTTAACAATTAAATAATAAAAAAGTAAAGTATTTAATAATATTTAAATAATTTTATTCTTAAATTCATAAAATCAATAACAAATTTTAAAGATTTTAATTTAATTTAAAAATTTTGAAATCTAATATTGTTTGGAAAAAATTAAGAAAAAAAACCAAAAATAAAAAAAGAATTATCAAAATTGATAAGTTAAATATCTTAAATATTTAAAAAATAAATTTAATTTAATTACTTGATCATAAAATCAAATAAAAATAAATTTTTTGATATGATAATTACTTTTTAAGAATTGTTAGATTGAAAAAATAATTTCAATTAATCAATTTAACTTTTTTTTATGAAATGGCAATTTCTGTTTTTTCAGATTTTCAAAATAGAAAAAAAGAATATGAATGAAAATTATATAAAGAAAGATTTAAAAATTTTTTTCATATAAAAAAGATTTGGATGTAAATGCATATTATAAAATACCAAATAAAATAATACTTTTTCAAAAAATTAATTAAAAAATTCAATATTAAGAATTTAATTTAGTTTTTTAAAATAAATTTAAATTAAAAATGATTAATTAAATCTTATTTTCTAATATTTAATTTTTGTTTTAGTTGTGTTAATTTTAGTAATTTATTTAAAAAAAATAGTGATCTAAAATTGTGAGATTTTTGAATGGTAGAATGCTAAAAGTTAATATAAAATTTATTTTTTCATTACTTCCAAAAAAATAAAATAAATTACTTTAAATACTCAAACAAACTTTTTAAATTTAAGATGGGATTTTAATTAATTTAGATAAATGTTGATTTTGCTGAACTTAATTTCTAGATAAAAGCAAGATAATCAATTTCTTTTTTTATTATAAATTAATGAATAATCTTGAATACTTTGAAATAATGAATTAAACAGAAATCAATAATAATGCTCATAATAAATTAATAAATGAAATTTAATATGTTTTTGATACTTATTTTAATACTATATAGAATATAAAGAAATGCTTTTTATTAAAAGAATTCTGAATTTCAATGCTAATTTGAGGGTAGATTTCTAATGTTAATATCAAAGAAGACACTTTTGAGATATTTCTACCTTTCAATTTTAACTTAAGCCAGCACAAGCTAAGTATTTAGGAGCGAAAATAGTATAGTAGTAGAAAGGATCGCCTTAAGATGCTTTAATTACAGATTCCATGGTAAAACAGTTAACATAGTGGCCATCTTAATTGATTAAATCATCACCTTTTGCTTATTCAAAAAGGCTCCAAAAGCTATTACATTCTTCGGGGGCATCTTATGAGAAAGGTTGGATGAGTTTGTTAGTTTCATTGCTGGTATAGTAGCAAGTATTTCTTCTAAATTCTGGCAATTCATCACAAAATCCAATTTTGGCATTTTGGATACAATCATTCCATTCCAAGAATGTCACATTAGTAGTTTTGATAACTTCATTTTCTATTATTTCCTATTTTTCATGAAGAGTGAAAAAGTGTTTGTAAAAAAGACCAAAAGAGCCAATTAACAAAATAGCGGGGATAATCAAATAAATCTTATTCATTTTAATTTTCTCAATTTTTTTTTTGATTGAATTTAAATTTAATTAATTAATTATAATATAATCTCCATGTGAAGAATAATTTATCTATTAATAATTGTTTGTATAATCTAAACTAAAAATAGTCAATTCGTATGTACAAATTTATTCTCACATAAAGAGAATATGGTAAACATTACAATTTGTTAATGGATAGCACATTTCAAAATACTTTAAAGGTATTATTTACCCATTTTTCGATAAAATTTTGCTTAAAATCTACGAATAAACTTAAAAAAAACAAACACTTTTATAAAAGAAAAAGCAATTTAGAAATTTAGAAATAATCTCTTTTTTCCAAAATTTTTTGCCAAAATAAATAAACAAAAAAAGTAACCAAACAATGAAAAGTCTAATTAAGATAAAAAAATATTAATATAGAAGACTTTTACATTGAGTTGAATACAAAGCAATATGAATACAATAAAAGCTCATGAGTAAGTTAAAATTTAAATATTTGCAAATCCATAAAATAGTAAGAATGTAAAATAAGTTTGGTGTGCTAGATTAAGAGTAAATTATTTAAAATAAAAATAAATAGATAATTAATATAAAAAAAAGTGTTTTCTACTTAATTTGCAAATAACTATTGATGTACAATAAAAGTTTGTTTATAATTTAGAATTAAAATATTTTTTAAATTGTATTTTAGTATGAATAATTAAATTAGTTATGTGCTTTATGTTATGAATAAAGGAAGGATGTAAAATATAATGAAAAGATAAATTAAAATCCAAAAATAACAATTCATCAGTTTTTAATACTTAATTAAATCAAGAAATATAAAAGAAAAATACAATAAATGCATATAAATAATTTAAGTATAAACATAGACCATAGCCATAGACCTAAATGTGTGGATACTCAAAATAGATTACAGCAATTAAAGTACTACTTTTTTAAATTGGAATTAATTTATAATTGAAAATCAATTCTTTCAATTTTTGACTACTTTTTTGTTAATAATTTTTTTAAATTTTCTTTTTGTTTTCATTTTATTTATTAAATTGAGTATTTTTTCTAAGTTATTATGGGGAAAATAGTAAACAAAGTTTTTATATGTGTCAAATCCTATGAAAACTTCATTTTCTACTTCTTATCTTGAAGCTTGGCTTCTCTCTTCTTTTATTTCTCTTGATTTTATATTTGGATTATTAAATAATAAATGTGCTTAAAAGCTCACTTTCTTCATAATATTGTATTCATCATTCTAAGGTGTATATTCATTTTTATCAGTTCTATTTTGGTCATCACTTATTAGATGGCTACTTAGAATTTAATCATTTGACATACCTTTTCTTTGTTCAATGGAGATGTTTCTATTATAAATTTTTCCAATAGATTAAATGGAGCTATTTTTTACATTTTTGATTATCAAGGATTTAGGATTTTCATGATCTGATGAGGTATATGTTGAATGCTAAATATTCTATTATTTAGGTGATTCTTCAATAATAGCCAAGCTACCATTTACTAGATTTTAAGCTTCTTAATTAAATTAATTCACTTTATTTACTTCTTTATCATTAAAATCACTAACTGGTGGTTAAAAAACAATTTGCTTTTCTGATTAGTAATATTAAACAACACAAGAATCATCTATTGTATCATTAGATTTATATTAAATACTATTTCTTTTGAAATTTTATTTCTAATTTTCTTATTAACTATTCATAGACTTATTTGTTTTTTTTTAAAATTGCAAAGTTTTAAATTGGTCTTCTTATTGCAATATATCCCTACTAGATAAAATATGATTATTGCTGTTTCTAATGTTGATATACTCTTAATTTCTTTCATCTAATTCTTTAAGGGCTTCTTAGAGAGATTCATATTTTTTGACTTCTGTTTGTGAATTAAATTCTTATTAAAATCTATATTATAATTCACTCTCTGATTGTAATTGAGAAACTAAGCTTCTTACTTAATGTATTTAGCAATAAGCCTTTTATTTTAAAACTCTTCTATCACAAATACCTCTCTCCTAATTTTTAGAGTACTATGCCTTTAATATTAAAAATTTTTCATTCGGAATATATTTAACTAGTGGGCAAAACTAAGTATCATGAGTTGTTTATTTGCAACTCATGCATTTGAACCTTTGAATCAATTGATTTCTTTCTCTATACATGACTAACTTATCTTTCATCATACAAAAGATTTCCTGTTTTTTTAAGTTTGAAATTTATAAATTTTTATACATGTATTTTAAGTCTGATTTTAAAATTAAATATGTAATTTTTTTAAATAGTTACATGGTCTTTTGGGAACTTTTTAATTATTTCCAAAAACTATTTTTATTCAATACAGCCTGCATTACTGATAGTCTTAGCTGTAGCATAATTTTTCCTTTTTTTTCCACTGATAAATTCTTCATATCCTAGTATATCACCTTTCTTTATAAAATAAATGTTTAAATTTTAATTTAATGAGTAGAAATTACTTTATAAATTTATGTATTTCCTCTAAAGTTTTCTTATTTACCCTGTGCTTCTATCATGTTTAGTTCAACTTTTTTGACAAAAAAAATAAATACAAATTCAGATACTTGTAATTTTAAAACTATACTTTCTCCATTCAAAATTAAATAAATGTAATTAGATTCTGAATCTTTAGTGAAGATGATCTCCTCAGGCATAAAAGATTTTTCTTCAACAGATAAAGTTATTTCTTACAAGAACTCTTCTGAAAATACTGTATTGAATACCTATAAATTTTTAATAAATTTCCCAAAAACATCAATTTTGTACTGACATTACAAGTTAAGACTCAGACTTTATAAAATTTCTTTGACCGAAGAATTTTCTTATAATTGATGGAAGAATTAAAATTCTAATTATTTATTGATCTTGATTTAAAGCTATTTGGAAATATTAGCTTAGTTTAACTGTTTAGTAATTTCCATCATTTTTTGTTTAATCTATTTTTCATGTATATTATATTAATCAAGTATTTCTCCTATTTTATTTATTGTATAAGCTGTTATTGAGTTGCTTACTAGTACCATGAATATTACATAGATTCTTTCATCTTTTATTAATGGTTTTAGTTAATTTTATTTTTCAACAAAAAATCATACATGTATTAATAGGAACAATATCCCCATAACCTATGCTTGCCATAGTTACAATAGCCCAGTAGAAGCTTACAATATAAACATCACCTATATTTTTGTTATCAAGTTACTAAGAGTGTACCCAAGAATTCTCAGATTAGTAATTATAATTGATCCCAATATAGTAAAACCTTTAAATTGCAAAAAAAAATGTAGGAATTCATTTATAATTCTTTAATATATTTTTTAATAAACCTTACAAGCACCCAAAAATATGAGACATAATCACTAAAATTGAAACAAGCTTTAAGTACTATAGTATTGTGATTTATTATCTATTAAGCTAGAATTACTACTCTATACTTTCAGATAGCTACTTTAAATAAGGAATACGCAAGATAACAATAGCTATTTTAAAAGGAGACCTAATATTCCAGAAAATAGCTTATAAAATAATTAGCAATAAATCGATCCTAAATTAAAAATCAATTTAATAAAAATAATTTAATTTTGGAATTTTACCTAAATCGATTTCTAAAATATTTTATTAAAATTTTTTTTCTGTCTTAAATTACTTAACCATATTCGTAAACTCCCTTTTCAATGTTTATTGAAAATGTTTTAAAATTAATTCATTATTTTTTTTCTCAAAAAGAAAATTTTGGTAAAAAAGTAAAATGTTCAACTAAATAATTTAAAGTGTTTATTATTAATCAAAATTATTCAAGAAAAATAATTTAATACTTAATATTACTTTGCTCAAGGAAATAATAATTTCAAGTATGAACAGCAGAGCAGAAGTAATAAACAAATAATCTAATATTTTTATCTAACCTTTGAGAAAATTAAAGAATGCAATATCAATAGGTATTGAAATAATTGTAATCAAGGTTGAAAAGAAAAATATAGTGTCAAAGATTAAACTAATGGATCCATCCTTTTAGAAAAAATTAATTTAAGAAGATAAATTAAAAAATAATATTACTGGTTCCAAAGTTTATGAGCATGCTTTGAATAATTTGCTATTCATTAGCTCTATATTATTATGATTGTTTTTTTATTGTTTAATTAATAAAAATTAAAAAAATTACTATTTATATTTATTGAGAAGGTAGAATTCTGATTATCTTATTCCTAATTAATCAAAAATTAAGTAGAATAATAACAAGTTAATTTTTTGATTCTTAATAAATAATAACTTCAAAACAAAGAAAAATTTTACTAATTTTAAGAATTGAATTTAAGAGTTAAGATCTATAGAATTATCTTAAATTATATGCAATATTTAAAAATTTAGGTTGCTTATTAATCGCCCATTTATCATTCCTTTTACCACTCTTATGAATTTAGATATTAAAAAGCTTCTATTCCATAATCCATTTTTATTTTTTGGATTTAATTACTTTTTTTTTTGATTTAGAATCTAAATAAATTAATTTTAAATATTTTATTAAGCTTTATCATTTTGCTTAATTGCATTTATGTTTTCTTACTAAAATTCTTCATTTATTTTCTGTTCTTAATTATCAACATTGATACTTTGTTTTGAATTATATTTAGATACTATTTTATTTTAGATTGTATTTTATAGCTAATTATCTAGATTTTAATCTGATTAGAATATAAGCGTTTGACCTGCAGTGATGCTTTTTAAAGGTTCTTTCAACAACAATGATTATTGGCGTTTTTTAGCTCCTTTTAATATATCATCATTTATTACAATATTATCTATTTCTATTGCTTTTTTATGTAGAAAGTAAGGATCACCTCCATATAAAAGACTATCATTTTATATTGAAGATTCTAATTTAACTTACTAAAGCGTTTCCTATGATTAAATTTTACTTTCATCTAAATCTTTTATTTATGAATCTATTTTTTTCATGGTAGAAGTATCAAATAACTCTCTTATCAATTCAATAAAAAAAAAATTTTTTTTTTAGGTAATAAATTTGATTAAGTGACAGATTAATATTAATCATCAAAACTAAATAAATATTTATTTAAGAATTAACTTTCAGGATTTTAACTTAGAGTTATTTCTATCCATAATCTACTGCTATAAAGTTAAAAAAAAATTGTTTCCATGTTTATTCAGATATTTTTTTTCTATTTTACTAATTTTTTGAGTAAAAATAGATATATAAATACAGTTTAGAATTTTTTGTAAAAATACCAATGAAAAATAATAAATATTTATTATTAATTCACCAACTGTATACACAACTTTTAATAAAATAGCTTATGGGATAACTAAAAAATATTAAATATACCTCATTTTTTTTTCTGAAATTTTAATTTACATATTTTCACTTCTTTGTATTAAAATAATTTTTCTTTAAAGAAGAGTTAAATTTTTTTTCTTAGCTTATAAGGAATATAATCAAATATTTAGTTCTAGTTTAAGTAAACTTAAGAGATTAAAAAAATAGATATTTTTGCTTATTAAATTTTTTGATCACCATTAAATAAAAAATAAAAAAAATAAATAATTAAATTGTAGATATTTTCATTTTATTTTTTTAGTTTTGAAGCTTTTTTTAAGAAATAATTTCTTTAATAAGATTCCTTTTTTTAGCTTATATTAGCTTATACAGTGTAGTACTTAATTTAAGTTATGATGAGGAAAATAATTCCTATAACTTTTCTAAGTATCAAAAGTGTAGAAGCTAAAAAAGTTATTTTCAGGTGAAAATTTACTTTACCTCTCTAATAATAATCTCTAGTTAATATCTTCTCTCCTCTTATTAAGCAAAAGAAGCTAGTATTCATTTAATTACTACATTCTTTCTAACTTTTGTTCCCCATTCTCATCCTCATCTTGCTTTTAAATTTTAGGAACCACTTACTGAATTACATTTTGGATTATTTCTTATTACAAAGATAGGCTTGTCAAAGTATTCTTTTTAGCTTTAAAATATTCACTTTTTCTTTTACCTTTTGAGATGCTTTGACGACTATGAGGGTTTGCTTATTACTGCTTAATTAAAACTTAATTTTATACTTCTTCTTGAAATTTAATTGTTTTGTTAGCTGAATCTGAGATAAAATATGTTAATGATGGTGGTTTTTCTTCAAATTAAAAATTGAAATTATTTAAGCTCCTTAAATCAATCCCATTTAGATTATTTTCTACACCTTCTAGCTAATTTTTTTTATCATTATGATTACTTTCAGCTATCTCTTAATCATCATATCTTTGATAAATAGAGTTTTCAGTTGGATCATGCATGCTTATATTTTCACTTATTAAAAGACTATTTTATATTTATTATTTTTATTCTCTGCTTTTTTATTTTAAAAGTTAAAACTTATTCTATTTTTTACTTTAATTATCATCAAAATTAATATTATTATATGTTTTGTTTTTGGCAGAGCTAGTATCAGCATTAGAAGTAGATTTTTAAACTACCTCATCTTGGTCAATAACTAATCTAGTGTTTGACTTAACTTCATTAATATTTTTTTAACTAATATCACCTTGATGTGAATCATAAATTGAACTTGATGAATTAGTTTCAGTATCTGAATCTTCAGAAAAACAAGAGTCAGAGTTTCTATCCTACTGAGCTTTTTCTTATTTCTCTATTCCTTTTTTGAATTCCTTCATAAGTTCGGTATTTTAATGAATCTTAATTTAAGTCTTTTTTAATTCATTAAATAGTTTAGTTGACTTTTATTTTTTTTATTTCTTATGAGTAAATTATTATCTCTATTAGTCCTTACAATATTTAAATTTATTCATCAACTATTCTGTGTTAGCAGTAAAGTGTATGCATGGGCAATTTTAAACTGAATGTTCCTTTTGACTACAGCAAAGACATATCATGTTCACAGAGGCATCTAATACTTTCTAGTGATTTGCATTATCTCTAATCATACAAAATATTTCCTTTTAAAAATGTTTTAAACAAAATTAATTTTTCATTAAATAAAAACTGTTTTATAGATTTTTAAAGAGAAAAAATAAGGATTAAATGTAAAAATTAGAATAAAAAATAGGTTTAAGGAGTATTTCAATGAAGATATTGATATTTCAAAATAAAGATAAAATTAATTTTTTAAAGATCTACATATTCTTTTTGATATTTTTTGAGGATATCATAGAACTACTAGTATGATACTATACCTGCATAAGTTTTTGTCCTAGATACTGCAATAAATTTTCTTGTATTTTAGCAAACAAAGTCTTCATATCCAAAAATATCTCCTTTCTTATATAAAAAGCAGAAATTAGTGTTTTAGAATAAATCTTTTCAAAAGTATTTTTACTTGCAATGGTTAAATTAAGCTTGAAGAAATTTATTACTTCAGCTGAGATTCAATAGGTAATAATTCAACTAAATATTTCAAAAACAATTTTAGTATTTTACTATCATAATGTGTTACCTTTTCCCTCTATAATTAGGTAAAATTTATCTGAAGGATCTCCTTTAGTGTAAATAATTTCTTCAGGCATAAAAGTCTTCTCTTCAATTTTCAAGGTTATCTCTTCAAAAAACTAATCAGAAAATATATTCCTTAGCTACTCTTTACTCTTTAAAAGCTTACCATAAACATCTAACTTATACTAACATTATAAATTGTAACTTATATTTTGTATTATTGTTTGGCTCTCTATCTTTTATTTTTGCTGCTACTAAAATAAAAATTCTAGTTGCTTTTTGATTTTAAGTTAAAGGAATTTAGATATGTTTACAGATTTTAGGTGACGACTAACTTCAATCATATTTTACTTAATTTTTCTTTAATGAATATCAAATTAATCCAAAATTTCGCCAACTTTATTTATTGCATATCCAGTTATTGTAGAACTTATCAAAATTACAAAATAAACAAATACTCTTTCTCCTATTTCAATAAAATAATTTTTTAGAACTAATTTCAAAAAAACTTAATTCTATAAAAAAAATGTAGTTCAATAATAAATTTAAACTTAACTCAAGCATATTTTACTCACTGAAATTTTAAATTATTTTGAGGCTAATTTATTTCAATTCGAGATAACAAAAATATTATTTTTCATAATGAAAATTATTAACTCTTTAAGATTTTGAAGTAAAATGAGAATAATATTGAAATATAGTTATATTTAAAATACTGGAATTAGTTGGGACAATTTCTCCATAACCCACGGTGCAAATAGTAACCATGCTCCAGTAAACAGAAGTAATATATTACTCAAACCAAGAGAGTTAATTTATTCCAGAAGTTTATATCCAGTTTATATCTTCAGAGTTATTATTTCCAATAATATAAAATCTAAATAGATATGTTAATTCAGTAAGTTTAAATTAAAAAATAAAATTTACAAACACCCAAATATATGACTAGCCATAATGATAAAAGATAGTAGTTTTATAAATTAGGAAGCAGCAATTTGATTTTATGTAAGCTAAAAAAATTACTCTATTTACTCATATAGCTATTTAAGGTTAGTCAATCTCACAATAAATAAAAGCCGAAACTCTCCCAAATAATCTTACTTCAAAGACAAAGTTATGATAAACATTATTAAAAAATCCTTTCTATTTAATTTTTTTAAGTTAGCACAATTGAAAATCTTAACAAATTAAATTACAAAAACCTAGTTGAGAAGTATTTCTTAAAAATAACTTTTCTATTCATTACAATCACACCTTTCTTATAAATACCCTATTTTAAAATTAAATAAAATTTAAAATAAATTTATTATTTTCAGTTTTACTGTATTGAGGCATACTATGATCTCTAAAATCAATAAAAAGTATATAAGGATATGAGCAATGTTCAAGAAATTTTTATTTTCATCATAAAAAGGCTAGAAAGCCATTTCCATAGGTACTAAAATAATCAGCATAAGTGAAGACATGAAAAAAATGAAAGATGTAATCAATGAAACAAAAGAATCCTTAATAATTTTAAATAAATAGAATAAATATTTTTAAATTTAAAAATGTTTACTGGCTCTATGACAGGAATTTAAACCTCGATCAATTCTAAGCAACTTCCTTATGAAATTGTAAAAAATATTAATCTTACTAATTAAAAAATATATATTTACTTATTTTCAATAGAGTCAACCAACTAGATTTAAAGTATTTCTTTATTAAAAAATAAAATGTTTATTTTCATTTCTAGATTTATAGTAAAATAAAAATACTTTTTGATAAAACCATGGAGATAATTTTAAATTTGAATCTAATGTAGAAATATCCCCAATCATATTTAGTTTATTACCTGTCAAATTTATAAGCATTCTACCTTAAATCATTTTTTTCAATTTATATATAAATCTAGAGACTAGAAAGCTTTTGTTCCAAGACACATTTTTGTGATTCAATTAATTAAGCGATTTTTATCTTGTTTCAGACTTGAGGTAATTTAAAATTTATTATAATTTTTAGCTTCCTATTATATCTATCTTAGAGTTTGAAATTACTTTTGGTTGGTTTTCTTTAATATTGATAACCTTTCCATCTTACTTTAACCCCTCCTCAAATTATTATAATGATTTTGCAACATTCTAAATTTACTTATTTCCACTAAAGCTAACTGAATTCTTTGTCATCTAGATTTTACTTTATAATATGGAATTAGAATTAAGAGGGGTATCTCCTTACAATACAATTTTCAATTAATCTTTTTAATCAGCTGAGAGACAGTTTTTTTAAAGTTACCCAATTATTGGTATGTCTGAGCAAATACTTAAATCTTTACTTTAATTAAATTACAAGAATGAGCATGTTTTATCATCAAAACCATTCTAATCAGTTTATTTTGAGGTATTTAAATTGCTTTATTAATTTCTTTAGCTCCTCTATATATTTTCATATTACTAAGATAAATTTAAATCTAAGGATTGATTAAGGAGTGTTTACATTTTATTATAACCCTATTTCTTCTACTTTTTATTTAAATTAAATCAAGTAGGAATAACAAATATAAATAAAGTCTTAAAAAGATTATTTTAATTAAGAAGTTAAATTTTATTACCAATCAGTAAAAATATGATCCTCTAATTTATAGTTAGATTAATAAATCAAACACTTCTAAAAATAAAATTAAAAAAATGAGATTACAAAGATAGTAAATTATCCAAGAATAAAAATAATTTCTTTTTATCACCAAATAAATTTCTTTAAGAAATATTTATTTTCGTATGTTTAAATTAATTATCTCTCATTATCGTTAATTCTTCAAATAATTTTTAAATAAGTTTATTGTTCTTATTTACTTAATTTTATTATAAAAATGATAACTTTTAAAATAAATATCACTATTCCTTTGGTTAACACTTGAAGATATTTAATTTAACTTTATTCAGCAAAAAATTTTTTTCTTTACTCTAAAAAATAAAACTAATAATTTTACACTAGCTCTACAAAATAAGATAAACAATTAATTAATATATTTAAAAAACATAATAACGTTAACGTTAAAATTAGTTCATTTTTTATTTTTAATAAAATCTAAAAAAATAATATATTTACAATAAAATAAGTTAATCCTTTTAAATACTAAATTTTGTTGATATCCATCCATATTATATCTTAAAAATAATGATAACCATAAAAACTAATAATAATATGTTTGTAGGTTTTTTTAAGATTATCTTCATAAAATTGATTTTTATTTTACAATACAAACATTATTATTATTATTATTTTAATTTAATTGATTTGGTAGTCACTTTGTTTAAAGCCAATACTTCATCAATTCTTATCTCTTTATGTGTATTACAATTATTTGATTTGTTAATTTTTTCATTTTTATAAAAATATTTAATAATCTTATTTTAAAAATTAAAATAAAATGTGTGATAGTTTTACTTAAATTCTTCAATTTAATTAGATAACTGTGTTGTTAATACCACATTAATTATTTTTAATTATAAAATATGCATAATAATTATATACTTTTTGGGTAAAATATAATCTTCTTTATCTAACCTTAATATAAAATTTTTGAAAAGTACCAAAAGTCTTCAAACAAAATTTTAACTTTTTAGAAATTATAAATTTTTCTTCAAAAACAAAGAAGATTGAAATATTTATTTATTCAAATGATAGAAATCTTAAACAATTTCATTATTATTATTTAAATTTGATATTTTCTATTTAAAATATCAAGAAGGCACTTAAAAAAATTTGTAATAAATTAACACATTTAATACATTTAATGATAAGAAAATAAATTTATTAAAAAATAATTATTTTTTAAAAGTTTTCAGAATAAATTGAGAAGTAATTGTTTTCTATCTTCTCCTATATAGAAAGATTATAATATTTACTATTTTGATAGCTCTCTATTCTAAGGTTCAGTAGACACCTTTAGTTGGTTTATATCTAGGTCTTATCAGAATTAATAAGTTTAATATAATTTCTTCTACTTAAATGAGCTACTCAAAGATATTTATAAAAAACAAAAATTTTAATAATTTATAAACAGAAAAAGATTCAGCTTGATAAAATAGTTAAAATGGAAATTCCAGATCGCTTTTACTGCCCTTTAAATAAGCAGATTATGTACCAGCCAGCTCAATGTGAAGATGGATACAATTATGAAAAATCTAATATCATCAAATACGTTATGGATTATGGACATTCACCCATCACTAAATAACCTTTAAAGCATAACTAAATACAAGATAACTTAGAATTGAAAAAGGAAATAGATTCAATTAGACATTTAATTACTGATGAAAATAGATTCAGAGATCCTAAATTAGTAGTAGAAGAGGAAAGCAAGAACAATAACAATAACTAGGTAGTCGCAAATGACCAATCTAATAACAACTCTTCTTAAATTAAACTTTAAATTAATTGTTTCAAAGACTAAGTTAAAATAAGCATTAAGACTCCTGAAGGCGTCTAGCGCTCTTCCTGTGATATTTGCTGTGTTATAGATGTTTCAGGATCTATGTCTGATGAGGCTAAGATTAAAAATTAGAAAGGAGATATTGAAAGAAATGGTCTAACAATTCTTGATTTAGTTAAGCACTCTGTGAAGACTATCATCAATAACTTAGATGAAAGGGATAGACTTTCTCTAGTCGCTTTTCACACTAATGCTTACAAAATAACAGATTTAACTCCTATGAATGAATAAGGAAAACAATAGGCAATTAAAGAACTGGAGAAACTTGCTCCATTAGATTCTACTAATATATGGGATGGTATTTATTAAGCTTTAGAAGTTATTAAAGCTGGATAAAAATAGAGTATTTAGAAGGGAGAATAAAGAGTTGCATTCTCACAAATTCTTCTATTCACAGATGGCTAACCTAATGTTATCCCTCCTCGCGGTCATTTGCCTATGTTAAAAAAATACAAAGAAGAAAATGATGTTAACTGTTCTATTAGTACTTTTGGATTTGGTTATAATTTAGACAGTTAATTATTAGATGAATTAGCCATTGAAGGAAGAGGTTCATTTGCATTTATTCCTGATGGATAGTTTGTAGGAACAGTCTTTGTAAATGCTCTGAGCAATTTAATGACTACATTAGCTGTAGATGCTATACTATGTATAGAAAATAGCAATGGAGCTTAATTTGAAGAGGCTTTAATAGAAGAAGAATAAGCTAAGCAAATATTGAACAGAGAAGCTGTATTAGGTAACTATGACTTTTAAAGATGCTCTTGGGGTCTGAATATTAATATTGGTTCTTTACAATATGGATAATCAAAAGATATTGTTGTGACTATGAAAAATATTAACAATAACAACAATAAACCCTACATCACAGCTACTTTGAAGTATAAAACTTCATCAACAAACTAAAACCCTGAAGAAATATCTACATCATCTTCAGATATAAGTTAACAAGAAGAGAGCGTAATGGTTGATGTTTTTAGACTTTAAGCAGTAGAAGCCATAAGACAATCCATGAACCTTTTTAAAACTGGAAATAGAGCTGAATCAACCAATATTATTAAATAATTAATTAATACAATTAACAGTCATCATTTAAGCAAGCAAAACAAGTTTATTTAGGATTTAGTTAAGGATTTAGCTGGTTAAGTAACAGAAGCCATTTCAGTTGATGAATATTATAATAAATGGGGTCGCCATTATCTCCCATCTCTTCTAAGAGCTCACCAAATTCAATAATGTAATAACTTCAAAGACCCTGGAGTCTAACATTATGGAGGTAAATTATTCAACTAAACAAGAGATAAAGCAGATGAGGCTTTCTTAAAAATACCACCTCCTAAGCCTTCAATTAAAAAGCAAGGTTAAGCACCAAAATCTGTAAATATGGCATCTTACTATAACAATCATGCTCCTTGCTTTGATGGAAACTGTTTAGTTAAAATGTAAAATGGAGATTTCAAAAAGGTTATGGATATTAGAAAAGGTGATCTCATAGCTAGTCCTGCAATTAATGGAGCCGAAGCTAAAGTCTCCTGTATAGTAAGAACACCTTGCAAAAATAACTAAGCTTACTTTGTAGAATTCGAAGGAGGTCTTATTATTACTCCTTACCATCCAATTAGAGTTCATAATACTTGGTAATTCCCTTGTATGTTAAAACCAACTGAACTTCGAGACTGCTATTATATTTACAGCTTTTTACTTGAAGATGGCCACTCTATGGAAATTAATGGAATTGAATGTGTAACCTATGCTCATAATTTCTAAGAAGAGAATGTAAAGCACGACTTCTTCGGAACCGTTAAAATAGTTGATGAACTCAAGAAAATGATTGGATGGGAAAATGGTTATATAACTCTCTCAACTGATTGCATAATAAGAGACCCTGTTACTACCTTAGTTGTAGGTTTAAAGTAAAACAATAAAAACCATTAAACAAATGAGGAAAATACAAATAATTTTGATTTTATTGTATGAATAAATAATAAATATTTTTATGTTGATTAATTGCTTAAAGAAGTATTAAAAATAAATTTTAGAAATATTTTAATAAAATTAAAAAATGTTTGGATTCAATAATAATTTACCATCTTACACTTAATATTTGTTTCTCAAAGTAAATTAAGCGTTTTACATAAATCAAATTTTATTTTGATTAGATTTTTGATTGATTTTTTTTTCGTTTTTGATAGGTTTTTGAATTGATTAAATATTTTTGGTTTAATTTTTGACAAAAAAATTTGTGCTTTTATTTTTTGAAAAAGGAGAGAAAAAGATTTAGTTAGGTTCAAATATAAATATTAAATTGATTTTAAAATAGAAAAAAATCTTTTAAATAAGAAAGATCATATCTTGGGGATTTAAAAAAAATGAGAATAAATGAAATAGTTTCTTTTATCACATTAAAATATATTTAGTACATATTGATATATTTATTTCTGACAAATATGCTAGGCACAAATTATTAATATATTTTTATAGGTCTCTTCATTGTAGATAAATTGCTTAGACTAATATTTATTTATTTTGTTGTTAAACCTAATTGGATATAATTGGTAGGGATCACTATTGTTGTTTTAATTTCTTTCGAAGAACTTTTTAGCTTATGCTATCGTCCTAATAACTATGATTCTGATGATGATGGTGATGGTTTTCGCATTAATATAATCGATTATTCAGAAATTTCAAAATCTGAAATTATCAATATTCCTATGATACCTTAATTAGCATTCATAATAGTCTGGTTATTAATAACCTGCAACCAATTCAATACTTTATTAGCCATGCCTTGCTTATTTTTCTTTCTTTTTTATTTAAATAATATATGGTCTAAATAATTAACATAGTTTAATACATTAAACTATACTGAAATGATTCCAGAATATATTTCTTTAGTTGCTTATTTTGGAATGATAATTGCTTGTAGAAATATTCCTAATTTTATTACTCCTTTCTTAATTGTCAATTTGTTGATATCTTTTTTGATATTTTTCTATCATTTAAAAAGACTAAAATAAATTCCTTCATTTATAACTCCTTTTTTAAATCTCTTCATTTTAATTATGAATATTTTGAATGCGGGCGTAGAGCTTAGAAGCAAAGAAGATTTAGCTAAATTATAAGATTCTGTCTCATATAGAATATTAAATTATTAATTACTATAAAAGCTATTATAAAACTCTTTATTATTAATATTTTTAGTTAAAAATTACAACACTATTTCTATTTCAAATGACAGTGGCTTTCTAATAATAATAATAACATCATTATCACTATATTATCTGATAAATCTATATCAAATATACCAGTACTATATATCTCCAATATTAAATAACTGTTAATTAGTATAGATTGAATCATGTGAGGATTTAATAAGATACAATAACTTAAATAGATAAAAATTATTAAAAAGTTACTACATATCAAAAGTAATATTTTTTTATTAATATTAGGAAATTGATCATAAATAGTATTAAGAATATATATATTGCTTGCTCTATAATTTTTAAAATTAAGAATTGCACATACCATCAATTGGAAGAAGGTATTTTGATCGTGAAGTTAATAACAATAATAATAATATTAATAGAATAAATAAAAGAATGACTGTATAGATAGATAAAAGATTACCTAATTAATATATTGATTAGCTATTTAAAGATGAACCTATCAATTAATATATAAGAAGAATAGAATTTAATTACGAAATTGAAGATTTAAATATAGTAAAAATCATAAAAAACTATAGTAAAGTCAAATATTAATAATTAGTGATAATTTCAAAGAATATGCCTTAGGAATATAAGATAATTTAGGAGGAATTTTAATAAATACAATAAGAGATTATTTTAAGAAATATAATTTTCTTTAGATAATGCACTCAATATTTAAATATTAATCCATATTCAAGTTTTTCAGATTTATATGAATCTTAAATTGATCTATATATTTTATGAAAATTTAGTTTAAGTACTCAGTAGATAAGAAACTGTAAATCTTCATTAATTCAAGCCAATTTAATTAAGGCCAAATTTTTAAATAAAAAAATAAAGGCCAAAATTTTTATGAAACAAGTAATTTTTCATTTGACCCTAATTAATTAGAATTAACGGTATATTTGTATGTATATTAAATAATTTTTAAATATTAAATAAATTTTAAAATGGCAAAAAATAATTTTTAAATGTTAAATAAATTTTAAATGACAAAAATAATTTTATTTGTTCCTAAATCGAAGTAAAAAATACATTTTTTTTTGTATTTTATCTAATGATTTACGATGGAGATGAGTCTACATGAAATTTTTAGGTATAAAAAATTTTCTGAACAATTCTTTGGGTTGTTTGGATTTTATTTAAATCTGATTAAAACGATTGTCTACATGAAAATGGAAATAATTAAGAAAAGATAGATAATCATATTTATTCTTAACTCATTCCATATACAAATTATTTGATTTTATCATCAATCAATTTAGTCAATTACTTTTTTTGACATATTATTTAATATTCGATAGTTTACATTTTTATAAATAATAGAGTGGACATTTTGAATGAAAGTTAAAATTACTATCATTAAAAATAATTGGTAAATTTTATGATTTAAAAATTCATCAATATAATTCTGAATAATATTTATTACTCAAAAATAAATCTTGTATTACAAAAGAATTACAAATTAAGAAGAATAAATAAAAATGGATCTCCCAGATTCCTACTTTTGCCCTCTAACTAAGCAAATAATGGATGAACCTACTGCAGCTGGGGATGGATACAACTATGAGAAATCGGCTATAGAGAACTACATTAAAGAAAAGGGTGTTTCTCCTATAACTGGAAAAGAATTGCACCTAAATTCTCTTTAAATTAACAGACAATTAAAGTAAGAGATTGATAATATTAGATAGTAAATTACAGATGAAAATAAATACAGAGACTTAAAATTAATTTAATAAACATCAGATAAACAAAAGAATTAAGAAGCTTAAAATAATTTATCTAATAATCATCAACCTCAAATTTAAATCAATCGTTTTAATGATTTAGTTAAAATAAGCATTAAAACACCAGAAGGTACTCAACGCTCTGCTTGTGATGTATGCTGTGTAATTGATGTTTCAGGTTCTATGTAAAGTGAGGCTTGGATAAAAGGATCTCAAGGTTATGAAAGTCAAGGTCTTTCTATCCTTGATTTAGTTAAACACTCTGTAAAAACTATTATAAATAACTTAGATGACAGAGATAGATTATCTATAGTCGCCTTTCATACATATGCCTATAAAATTACATCATTGACTATAATGGATGAATAAGGTAAAGCTGAAGCCATAGAAAAATTAGAAAAACTTGTTCCTCTTGCATCCACTAATATTTGGGAGGGTATTCATTAAGCTCTTGAGGTAATTAAGGCAGGCTAATAGGAAAGTATTTAAACTAACGAATAAAGAGTAGCCTTTTCTTAAATTCTACTTTTTACTGATGGTTAGCCTAATGTAATTCCTCCTCGTGGCCATTTACCCATGCTTAAGAAATACAAAGAAGATAATAATGTAAATTGTTCAATCAGCACTTTTGGATTTGGCTACAATTTGGATAGTTAATTATTGGATGAATTAGCAGTTGAAGGAAGAGGTTCATTTGCATTCATTCCTGATGGTTAATTTGTAGGAACTGTATTTGTTAATGCTTTGAGCAACCTTATGACTACACTTGCTGTAGATACAGTTTTGTGCTTAGAAAATTTAAATGGATCATAATTCGAAGAAGCTCTTATTGAAGAAGAGTAGGCTAAAAATATACTAAATAGAGAGGCTGTTTAAGGAAACTACATTCATCAAAGATGTTCATGGGGATTAAATATTAATATTGGATCACTATAATATGGCTAATCAAAAGATATTGTTGTTAGAATGAAAAATATTGATAATTCTAATGGTAAGCCTTTTATAAATGCAACTTTAAAGTTTAAAAATTCCTCTACTGCTAAGTCTCCTAACGAAATAACTTTTCTTTCCTCAGATAGCTAGAATTGTGAAAAATAAGTTTTAGTTGATAGTTTTAGACTTGAATCTGTTGAGGCTATCCTTAAATCTATCTAATTGTGTATCCAATATGAATTTTAAGATGCTTAAGATTAGATAAAACAAGTTATTCATAAAATCAAATCCCACATATTATCCAAATCTAATTAATTTGTTAAAGACTTACTTGAAGACTTGGAAGGTTAGGTAACCATAGCTTTATCAAAGCAGGAATATTTCTAAAGATGGGGTCACCATTATTTGTTATCTCTTCTTAGAGCTCACTAGATTTAATAATGTAATAATTTCAAAGATCCTGGTGTATAGCACTATGGTGGTAAGTTATTTAACTAAATAAGAGATAAAGCTGATGAGATTTTTTTAAAGACTCCACCTCCAAAACCTTCTATAGAAAATTCATTAAATGGAGTTGTGCAAGTAAATATATCGTAGTATTATAACAATAATGCTCCATGCTTTGATGGTAATTGCTTAGTTAAGATGGCAAATGGAGAATTTAAAAAAGTAATGGATATAAAGAAAGGAGATTTAATAGCTAGTCCAGCTATTTATGGACTTGGAGCAGAAGTATCTTGTGTTATCAAAACATAATGCTCAAACAATAAAGCTTATTTAGTTGAGTTTGATGATGGGCTTATCATAACTCCTTATCATCCTGTAAGAATTAATAATTGTTGGTCTTTCCCTTGCTAATTAAGAGAAACAGTGCTCAGAGAATGTGAATTTGTCTATAGCTTTGTTCTAGAAAAAGGTCATTCTATGGAAATAAATGGAATTGAATGTGTTACATATGCTCATAACTTCAAGGAAGAAATTGTTTAGCATGATTATTTTGGAACCTAAAGAATCCTCAAAGATCTAAAGAGAATGATAGGATGGGAAAATGGTCTGATCAATCTCACTACAAATTGCCTCATCAGAGATCCTTTAAGCAGATTAGTCGTAGGATTATGTTAAAAAATGAATAACTAAAAAAATTAAGATCCTATTGAAAAATAATTGACAATAGCTTGAAACTTAAATTTAAAAACTTTTAGAAAACATTACAAGATATTTGATATAAAATTAATAAAAAAAGTAACTTGCTTAATTGAGAATGTATTTGCAGTGGTTTTATCTTATCTTTTTACATTTAATAAAACTAACTAAAGAAAAATATAAATTTGTAAAAATATGTTTAATTTTATGATCATTTTTTTATTATTTCATTTGTATGTCTTGCTAATTCCATCACTATTTTCTTTTTCTCCCTTTGATAAAAATTTTGTTCTGACTGCTTTTGTCATTTACTTAGTGGAAAATAAAGTCATCATTTCTTTGTTCTTCTTTTTTTTAAAGCCATACATATTTTTTATCACTTTATTGTAGTTATTCCATGGGAAATAAGCAACATATTACTTCATACAGTCAAAGTCAAGTATTAATGAGAATTTAAATTGATCTTCTTCTGAATTACGTTCATCATCATCATCTTCACCTCTTAAGTTATAATAAGGTATTAGAGTTTAATTCTACATAATACTGTTATAAGTATGATTCCTTTAGCTATCACGAACTGTATTCGGGTCTTCTGTTATTTTAAATGATATCTTTTTATTGGTAAATTTTCTTTGATATTTTTAAGTCCTAGCTTCAGAGGACTAATTATTATGTTCAAGACTATCCATTGATTAATTTTCTCCATTTTTTATTATACTATGCTATCTTCCATGTGAAGATTATTTGTGGTTTTAATTTAATTTAATATTAGATTGGCTTTGATTCTTATGTGATAAATTTGTCTCAAGTAATTTTTTGTTCATATTTATTTGTTAATCATGGAGCTACATTTAAGAAATCTAAAAAGATTATTAAGGATGAGCTCCAGTAGGAACCTTTACTTTAGCGGATTAATACTTAAATAAGCCTGGTATTGATTCCTTTGGATAATCTTAACTTTGACTTAAAAGTTCACTATTTTATTACTATATTAAAGTCCTAGTTATTGAATCGTCCCTCCTTTATTTTCTATTAGCAATTTAAATGTTCCTTTGAGATCTAATATTTCTTTAACTATTATTACTCTATAAGTATGATTACAAACGATCTTTTTTTATGTCACTTTGAAGGGTGCTGATTTTTTCATTCCATATATCATTTTATGTTATGCGATGTGTTTTCTTTCTTCCTTAAAATGAAGGATGGTAATCGTTAGTTGTTTCATGAATATTATTATTTTATAGATAACTTTAGCTAGTATTATAATTCTCTTCATAGTTTTTTGTACTATATTAAGTTTGTTAAAATGAATTCTGCTACTCCATTTCTAAAGGCTATTAGCCAAATATTAGTGCAGTTTTATTTGCACCCTTTTTAATTGAAAGCTATCTAGTTGATTATCCTCTGCTACTATTCTCCCCAATAAAGAAGTATCTAGTTTATTCTAAATTTTTGTCATACATATATTATTATTGCTATTAGTATGACTATGGATCTTAGTCATCAAGTCTTATCGAAACAGAATTACTGTTGTCAGGATTGAAAGCATTTTATTATGATTTATTTTAATAGTTTTAGAAAAAGACCTCATCTAAATTACTATAAGTAGGCTGGATAGTGTTTTATCTTTTTTTACCATCTTTGTCATATGTATTTTATACTTAATATGCTTAAATCAATTTACTAGGTTGCTATTGATGATTTTACTTTTCAAACAATTAATACTACTTTCTTCTAGGAGATAGTTAATCAGTTTAAATGTCAAATTACAGTTCAGAGTTAGTAAATATTTCTTTATTCATTGTTAGCATTGGGCTAGTGTTTTCCTATTTTTATTTTATAGGTGAAATAGGTTCTAATAGTAAATTTGACATAGGATTAATATTGCTTTATCCTGATGAAGGATTAAGATTATTGGAGTTAGTAGTAGCTCTGTTATTATTTGTGTCTTAGTAATTAATTAAACTGGTATTATAAGCAGTTCCATGAGGCATTTAATGAGATGGGGTTGAATCATCTATAATAGCAGAAAATTGATTATTAGTCACAGGCATAAGAAGTTTTGAGTGTGATTAATCATCACGCTTGATTTCACTCGTCTTTCTTTTATGATAACTTGAAAAATAGCTTGATTTGCGTTTAAATGTCTCTACTGCTGAAGACTACTAAGGAGTGTTAATATTTTGATTGCTTAAGGAATTTAAATTGCTTAGACTCTTGCTGTTACTATTCATATTTGTAAAATTAGATTCTAGCTTTTATATTTCTGGGTGACTTTGTATTTTTTAAACATTATGATTATAACTATTACTAGAATTACTATTACTATTCACTTAAAGACTGCTACTATTGTTATTTAAAGCTTAATTTCCTTCTGTAAAAGAAGAACGTTTATTATGAATTTTAATAGGTTCTTCTAAATTTTTACTCTTATCTAATTGAATCTACTAGATGTTTTATTGGTGACTCTGATTAATTTAAGGAGTAAATTAAATGAAATTATTCTAATTTGGGTTAGAATTCTGATTCTAATTCATATTCATAAAAGTAATATTACTTTTGTCTGATGACTAAGAAGAGTTTTGATGAAGCCGAATTTATTAATTATTAAGTTTGTTTTCCTCTTCTTCTTTTTAAAAGGATGATTATTAAGCAAATGAAAAAGAAGTATTGTCTTTGCTAGGCTAATTAGCCACTTATAGTAAATTTTTTTAATTAGAATTTGTAGGAGTTATTAATGGATCATTATTTTGAGTATCTTTTAATTATTCTATAAAAATATTTGGCTGATTTGGGTCTTTTTTCTATGTGACATCAAACATATTTTAAATTACAGAAGGAAGCTGTTACATATTATCTTTGATGTCCTATCCTTATTGGTTTTAAGGTTAAGCAAATTAATCAATTTACTAAAAATCAATTGCACTGTTACTTTTGGCTTAGCCAGAAAATAAATATTTTGCTAAACTTTCCTTTTGTTTATCAGAAAAATCAGAAGTACTTTAATTATTTTGAGCTTATTTATTCATATGCTGTGATTTGAACATAATAATTCCTCTATAAGGAGTATTTTCTCCACTTTTTAAACTGTTAACTGTGGTACCTGTTTGCTTCATTCTTTAATTATCTTCTTAATATTCATCTTATTCATAATTTTCATTATCATCATCTCCATCTCCACCTTCACCTTCTTCTTCTTAACTGTCCAGTGATTAATTATTTTAAAGGCTGATCATATTATCATAATACAATTCAACTTAATCTATATTTTGACATAGAAATTCAAATAAACGATTCCAAACTTTTGAGCATTAAGCTATGCTTTTAAATTTTTTATCATGTCTTTACTTTAATTATAATATTTCTAAGCTTTGTCTTTCATTTATTTCAGGTTTTAAAATATTTTCAATTTCAGATTTCTAAATTTTTTTTTTCAAATTTCTAATACAAAATAGATAAGGACATTCGCTAGTAACATGAGAAACGCTTTAACAGTTTTAACATCTCACTAAAATTCTTGCAGCTAATTTATTAACATTAAAGCTATCATAAATCATTCTATATGTTTCCATATCTTTCTGATATTTCTTGAGAAGCTCATTAAAATCTTCATAGCATATGTAAGCTACTGTAGTTACTCTAGAAGCTTTTGCAGATTAAACTCTAGATTACTAAGTTATAAACTCCTCAACACCTAAGCTTTCTTTTTTCTAAATAAATAAAATTTTTTTAAATAAAATAAATTTATTCTCTCGTTCAAAAAAATTTAAGCTATTAAAAATAAATTTGGAATTTTCTAAAGTTTTTTTAAGGGCAATTAAAAAGAGAGTATTTCTCTTTTGAGGGAAAAGTTTGAGAAGAATATTAAAAGTTTTTTCTAAATTAAATTTAAACAAACTTTAACTTAAGAAAAAAACTTTTTATGAATATGAATATCTTTGTTTTAAGTTTTTTTAAGTTGAAATAAAGTCAAATTAAAAAAATTATACTTTGATTGTGCAAGGACATTTAAATTACTAGTAAAATAACTCAACCTCTCCTCTAATAACAAAGTAAAACTTATCAGGTAAATCACCTTCATAATATAGATACTATTCTTAATTGAAGGTCTACTCTTAAAATAGATTACACAACTCTTATAAAAATTTTTCACTGAAATTAATACGAAAGGTTTAGATTTTTGATAAAATGTTTTGATATAGCTCTATCTTTAGCTAGCTTTTTAAAGAGACAGTTAAACTATTTAAAAGTTCTTCAACAACTTTATCCTACTATCCACTATCCATCAGAATATATTCAATATTTTTCTTTACTTTTACTTGAAGGTCTGGAGAAACATTCCTTTTCTTTAAATAAGAATCTATAATAGCTTATTTCTTTCTTATCATGTTTGAGTTCATGTAAATATTTGAAATAATAGAACCAATTTAGTTCAAAGTAAACCCAAAAACCACACAACTTAAAATGGCAAAAAAAGCAGCATAGACTCTCTCTCCTATTTTATTATTGATATTTTCAAAATTTTTTTTTCTTTAAGATTTATTTAATAAAATAATTGTTTTTACTATGTGAATTTGGATGGATGTCTCCATAGCCTATTGTGGTCATTGTGATAATACTCCAATAAAAAGAATAAATATAAACTTACAGCCATTAAGTTCTATCTACATCTATAGAATCAAGATATGTTCTTTCATAATCTGGTTTAGGCAATGTTGAAATTACATAAATAATACAAGCAGAAAGGTGAGCGACAAAAAAAATAAGGAAAATACATTTAATTGCATCTCCAAAATGACTGTTTTTCAGAAATTTATCTTCTATTTTGTTAAAAATTATCAAAAAATCCAAAAACCTAATTAAATAAAATAAGTTTAGGAACTCTAAATTAGGATGAATTTGACTAAGCAAGTATGGTATTCCAACAATTAAGTCAATCCTTTTATTTTTAAAAATTAACTAAAAAGTAAATCTTTTTTATAATCTAAGAAATTTAAGTAAATTATTTACCACAACCTTCCTTATAAATAATTTTTAATTACAGTAAATTAATCTTTTACAAGCAAACCTTGAGAATAAAACTGAGTGTTCATATTAACAAAACCTTCCACAAGTAAAAAATAAAGTGTAATTTTTTCAATAAAGCCATGTTGAAACAAGTTGAATATACTGTTATAAGAATGTTTTAGAGGTAAATATGCTATATTCATTAAAATAAAAAGAAAGGCAAGCACATCGAATATAAACTTTGCATTAGAGAACTATTTAATTATAGAAATATCAAAAAGTTAGAGAAGCAAATATTAAATTATTTTACAGGATTTATAGTGCCATAGGTGGAAATAGTTGCTTTTTATTAAAAATATTTATAAATGATGATTGAAATATTTTATTTAAATAATTTACAAAAAAGATCTATGAAGAAGAATTGCATTTTAAGCAGTCTTTTCTATTTTTATATTGAAATAAAAAAACTTTAACATAATATAATAAGCCTTTAAAATATAATATATGATAGAATGAATAAGTTGATACATTTTTAGAAATATTCATAGCTATTTGCCTTTTAAAGTCTTCCCAAATAAAAGCTTTATCCCTTAATAATTAGAATGAAATTCTATCATTTAATGTTTTTCTAAATAAATAAGACTGTGATTTGTTTAACATTATATCTTAAAATTTCTTTGCAAGCATCATCACTTTAAAGTTTTTAAGAGTTTTTCTAAGCTTTTATTCTTTTTCTTTTAGAGGTAAGGGACTTGACGAATCTTTTTTTTCTCCCTAATTGAAGGATTTCGAAGTGTTTATAGCTTTATCTACCTACATTTTATCATTCGGACTTTAATTTTATAAAATCTACAATTAAGATGGATGCTAATTAATATTTAATATTGTAATATTAGATTTGCTTGCAGTTTTGTTCTAATAATTATAATCCAGTTCCATTATTTACGCTTTTGAAAAAGCATCAATTTCATTATGTTGATTTATATTCTAAATCATATTTATTCCTGTTTTAGACATTGATATACTTGAGTTTTTATCACTCCAATGCAAGCTTTCTTATAAATCACTTTTTTTTTAAAAAGGACTTTAATCAATATCATAAAAGAGTTTTCCTCTTGAAGCTGCTCCCATCCTTATTTTACTTTCGCTATCAATATCAAAACTTTTAGGACTCAAACAGATTTCTTCATGATTATTTTTTAACTTTTTCATTAAGGTTATAGCAATATTTTAACTATCTCAAACTCTACTATTATCTTATTTATTTTAACTTTTCAAAAAAATAGAATGATAGTAAATTGAAATTAATTATTTTGTATGAACTGCAAATGTTAAATAATAGCAAAAGAATCAATCATTTAATTATGGTTAATAAGTATTATTACTCCAAATTAATTTTTTAATAGATAATTGACCAAACAAAATTGATCACTTAAAATCATTGCTTCTATAGTATATATTATGTGAATACTAAATATAATTTCTAAACCACTAAGTAAAGTACTGTTTTAAATAAAGTTATTTTTACTTAAGTTAACGATTAGATTTACCCAATTAATCTGAAATGTTTTTGGAGTTTTTAAAAAATCTTAACAAATATCTATAAACGAAATATAGAAAGAGATGATAACGGTAAAATTAATAAATTTCGTTGCTTACTTAGCTTTTACAAAAAATTCATTATAGAAAATTATTAACTTAAATCCTAACGAATCAAAAGAGTAAAGGCAAATTGATTATTCTTGCATTTTAATTTCAATTATTTAGAAAAAAAAAATTAAAAAATTAAGCTTTTCAACTTACTATTATCTATTCAAGCAAATATAAAAAGCTATTTTTATTAAACACCATTGAATATCATCAATTATTTTTTTATCAAATTATTTATTTTTGATTTTAACAATCATTTACTTAGATTTTAACTTTTTAAAAAATTTAAGATTTAATAAAAAAGATAATAAAATATTAAATTGATAAATTATTTACAATTTAGTTTAAGATCAACATTTAATTCAAAATGTAAATTATAATTTACTCTGATTAAACAAAATTAGTAAGAGAATTAAGATAAAAAGAAGTAAAAAACTACTAAATTATTATTTTTAATTAAAAAAATTATAAAGAATTTAGAATCATTTTAATTTAATTTAAATCATATTATTAATATTGTTGATTTATTTTTATTTTTGATATTTTAGTCTAATTAAATAAAGATTTTTGAAATAAAAATAAATAGTGAGTAAAATGAGTAGTAGTGCATGGGAGTCTCAAATAAATATCTTTCACTTAATATTTAAAGAAGTATCATTTATCTATTGATTGATTAATTAATTAGAAAGAAATATTTTCATTGAATAAATGTGATTTTAAATACATAAAAAATTAAATGAAAATAAAGATGTCTTTTATAGTGTCAATTAAAAATTAGATGAGAAAAAGAAGAAAAACAATTTGTAAAAAGATAGGATTATGTTAATGTTTATGAATGTATATTATACATCCATACATACATACACATATGAATGCAAATAGTTAGTATTGCAAAAACAAAAAAAAGAAGTAAAAAGAAAAAAGGATAATAAATTAAAATAAAATATTGAATAACATTAATCAAGTATATCACTTAGGAGAAAAAAATGCTTCAATAGGTTTTTGGCAAGTCAAAAGGAGGTGATGCTACCTACTCTCACTTAACTCCCAAGGTTTTAAATAAAGCCCACGAAACTGAAAAATTAGCTTCTTAAATTTAATCTTAAAGATTCAGCAATAGATTGGTTGCTTTCTCAGCCCAATATCCTAGAGCTAAGCTCTTTTTTGCTGGTTTGGGTCTTGGTTCTCTCATATATGGAGCCAATCAATCATCTAAGGCCAGAGAAAATAAGGTTGCTACTGAATCCAGAAAGGAAAGAATGGCTAAGCCCACTATTTAATTAACTGGTGCTGATTCTTAAAATCCTCCCTTTTCTGAAAAGAACATCAACGAATGGCTCTACAAGACTGTCACCATTACTGGCCGTCCCATCCATGGTAAGGGTATGATGATTCCTGCCAAATCATATGGTCTTCATGGTTTTGAATATCTTGTTCCTTTCGTCACTAAGGAAAATGAAGATGGTTCCGTTTAAGAAGGTCTTATTTTGAATTTAGGTAAGATAAAAAAGAAAATTTTTTAATATGCTATCTGTATTCACAGTGTTTGATATTTTATCAGGCATATTTATTTACTAACTAAATATCAATAGATACTCAAAAAAAGCTATATAGTTAGAGATATTCATATATAAAAGGAGAAAATATTTATTAAGAAGAATAAACTTTTAGATATAAGGATATTTGAAAAAAAGGCATTCTGTTTTGTTTGGATTTATCAATGAAAACAATTAAAAATAGTTAAAATTATAGCATGGTTAGTTTTTATACAAATTAGATTAATTGAATGTAATATCATATCTTAAACATTTGCATGATAGGTGCAATATCTTCATAAAAAGATCATCATAAATAAATTCAATTGTATCAAAATTCTAAAAATTATCAAAACCTAAAAAAAGGAAATTTAATGTCATCAAATTTAAGTTTAAAAGCAAAAGTATATCAAATGACACAAAGTTTTTGTTAATATTAATAATTTTTATCATAAAAGAGAGCAAAATCAAATTAAGCAGCCATTTAGCCTTCTTTAAAACTATCAAATATTTTTTGAAAGACTAAATACTTGTTATTTATTTAAAGAAAAAGATTGTCAATAGATTAATAAAGCAAATCTTATATATTTTTATTGAGGATATATAATTATTTTGATAAACTTCCATAAGTCAAGCATGCTTATCTAATCAATAAATATTTTATTCTTTTTACCAAACAGAGTATTTTTGCTAAATTATCTCATAAAATATATTAATAAAAGGATTTTATTCAATTAAGTTTAAAAATTTCTCCTAAATAGATACAGAATCACTATTACATGATTCATTTTTTATCCAAAATTTCTATTAAAAAGGTTTCATCCCTAGAGAATATGCTCCCATCTGGGCCAGAGCTAGAGTTGAAAATGTTGAAGAATAAACTTTCACTTGTGTTGTTACTGATGGCAAGCATTTGAGTGAATAAGGTGGTTTATTCGCCTCCAACAAGCCTTGTGAAAATAAATGGGAATATGCTGATATTAACTAATTAGCTAAGTATACTGGTAATTATAACTGTTTTTAAACTATTAAAAAATATATTTGCTATTACTAAATTATTAGATTTATTTAATATGTTAATTTTTATTAAAAAAATAAGGTTTTGTCAACTAAGAACAAGTCAGAAGCTGCATCTTAGAAAATGTCAATACTGAAACTCCTAATGATGAAAGAGATTGCAGACATATTGATATTTGCTCTGACTATAAAGAAGACTATCCTTACAAATTCACTAGAAGCGGTGTCTTATAACAACCTGGATAAATGTACTGGGACCTTAACAAAAGTGCTAGCTACTACAGTTTAATTGGTCTTGGCTCCTCAATCTTTTCTGCTCTTTTATTCTTAGCTAAGTGAGCAAAGAATCTTATTGAGCTTTTAAAAATAATTTAGATTGATAACAAAACAGAGGTATTCTATACTTCCAGTTACTTTAAAAAAAATTACAGGCTAGAAACAAATATCTGTTTATATTTTTGTTTAATGTATCGTTCTTATGAATGCCTTATGCTTACTCACTTCACAATACATTATATTTAACTTTTACACTTTCAATCCTTTTTTTAAATTGTAATATATCTCTCTAATATTAGAAAATAATAACCTTTTATTGGAATTTTTAAGTTATTTGTGTTAAAATATATTTATCATTAATTTACAAATTAAAAAATGTTCTTTTGGATAATTTTACTCTTAAAAATGCATGTTTTAAAATGATTTACATGAAAGAAATATTAAAAAGAAATATAACACTTCATTTATTCAAAAATAAATAATTCTAAGATACTGTTAAAAATTCCTATTAAAAATCTTACTTAATTTTAAAAATAAAAATTAATTTTTTAATTTTTGTTAGGAAATAAATAAATAATTAGTGATTAGTGATTAATGATTATTGAAAACATTGTATAAACATAAAGTAAGTCTTATCAAATTTAATTTTTTTATTTGGCAAAATGTTTTTGATAAAAATAAATTTAGTGAACTTGAATGATAAAGAATTTTTAGTTTTAGGAAAACTCTACCTAAATAGTTAGATACTTCGGTACCTTTTAATAGACAGATTTATCAGTTCATGTTTTACCATAAATTATTTTTTATTAATTTCAGAAAATTTTGAATGTAAATAAAATGTGAGATTGCAATTTAACCACTCATGAAATTAATTATTAATTTATTAATATTATAAAAAATCTTTAAAGTTTTTAATTAGATACAATTTGATCAACTCGAATATTAATTCAAAATAAGAGAAAATGTATAATAGATAAACAATATTCTATTCAAGAAATCCCGAAAATTTGTAGAAGGATTTAAATTTGGGTGACATTTAAATTATCGACACCATAGTTTTGGATTATGAATTCAAGAAAAAAATAAATATAGCTGATCTAGCTAAAAATATGAAAAGTTTTATCTAATACCCAAACATAAGAGCACTTTTCTACAATTTTGGTGGATGTACCTTTAATAACCAAGTAATAAAGTAGATATTAGAAAGTCATAAGCAATTTTAAAACAAAATTAAATCTTTGCATTTAATTTTAGATAATAACATAGAAATTACAAAAGATGGATTTGTGGATCTAGCAAGATTTTTGATAAACTGTCCATCTTTGAATAATTTAAGTTTATCTTTTAGAAAGTGTGCTTTAAATTCATAGTCAGTTTCATAGCTTTTCAACGAATTAAAAAATATGGAACTAAAGGTGTTGACTCTCAACTTTGATACAAATAAAATAGAGTATGATGCAAAACTTGGAGAATCCATCAAAACTTTATTTCTAAAAAGCAAGCATTGCCTCAGATACACAGAAATTATTTTTTAGTAATTATTTAAAATGAATATAAATAGATTAGCAATATGAACAAAATTTAAATATAGTGTCTTTTATAATAAATTTTTTTTATTTTAGAAATAATTAGTTAGGTGATAAGGGAGTTATTGATATATCAACATCTTTGTAAGGGCTCTCTTCTCTTACTTGCTTGTTAATTAATGTGGTGTAATAACAAAAAAATTGATATAAAAACACAACAATTAAAAATATTTATTATTTATTAAAATATAGGAAAAATAATGTTACAGATGCTGCAATCAAAACGTTATCTTAATCTATTGCTAAATTTTAATACATTAATTTCTTGCACATATGTTTAGAGTAATATATTTTTATTAATGAGAAATTTCTAATCTATTTTATTTCAAATAGTTCTAACTCTATAACTGAAGTTGGCATTAAAGATTTAGCTGTTGCTATGGAATCGTTGGTTACTATTGTTCATTTAAGTCTTGATTTAGAGTACTTATTAATTGCTTCTATCAATCAAATTTAGTTTATTTAAACTTATAAAATAGCTATAATAAAATTGGTAGTAATGGAATCAAAGCTCTATTCTAATAAATACATAAACTCGAATATCTCCAGTCATTAGCAGTTAACATAGCGTATGAT
Organism: Tetrahymena elliotti 4EA; assembly: GCA_000231825.2. NCBI lineage: Eukaryota > Ciliophora > Oligohymenophorea > Hymenostomatida > Tetrahymenidae > Tetrahymena > Tetrahymena elliotti. The sequence continues at coordinate 114,821 of JH720312.1, read as the reverse complement.
TAAATGATAATTTTTAAAAAAATAAAAATATAAAAATTTATAGCCATAATTAGTTTGAAGATGAAGGAGCCATATTTATTGCAGAAAATATATCGAACTTGAGCAACTTAAAAAGTTTAAAATTAGAATTAGGTTGGAATAAAATTGGGCCATTAGGCAGTAAATCAATATCTTAGCATATTTCTAAGCTTGGTAAACAACTAACAAGTCTATATTTGTTTGTTGAGTATTTAGATTTAATTAATATAAAAAGTAATTAAAAGTATATAAATAAAACATTTAGTAACAATCCACTCAAAGAAGAGGGTGTAAATAGCTTGACTGAAATGATCACAAACTTTAATGGGATAAAAAAATTAGTGATTGACTTTGAGTAAAATTAATTGTATTTATTATTCTTTATTGATTTAATTTATATTTAATTTCTAATTTATTAGTGATGTTGGAATGAGTGTTAATTCAGCCTAAAAGTTAAATAGTGCAATCAAAAAACTAACATCATTGGGATTACTTTTACTAAATATTACGTAAATCATTTTGAAGTATTATTTTATTTGATTAATTACTTTTATCAATTGTTAAAGTAAGAATGAAGTATAGTCTACAGATTTTTAAAATTTGCTTAAGGATATGAAGAAAGTATTCCCAAGAATATAAATGGAAGGATATACATATAAATTTGGGCCAAGTAAAAATTTAAGGGCACTTCATTCTACTTCAATGAAAGTATAAAATGCAACTGGTATTATTTAAATTTTTTTGTTTTTAAGTTATAAATATTCATATTAAATATTAAGGATTAAGTTCTTCAATTTCAAGAGTAAGTGAGGTTGCAAGAGAGTTAATTCCTTTGGAAGATTCTGCTATAATGCTTAGCTTAAGGAGCTATGCAAGTAATTATGAAGAATACTTAAAGCCTGAATAGTTAAGTTTGATTTTTAGTGATACTATGGAATTGAATGCAGAATTTTGGAGAAACTTTATAACCTTCAATGAAACTGAGTATGATATGAACTACATAAATTTGTTAGATACTAGTGATGTACAAGGAGATCATACCAAAAATATGAATAATAGTAAAGGAATGATGAGGTAAACAGGTTATACCTAATTTAGCAATGAAGGAAAGCCTGTAAATGGATAAAATGACCTTGCATTTTCTAACATTTCTAAAATTTATCCTCCTGGTTAAGGAAATATAAATCTTTCAAATTTTTAAGCAAATGGTCTATGCTTACTCCTTCCTTTTAACATGGAATATTAAATATAAAAGTAGCTTGGTGTTGGCTCTTTTGGTCCTGTTTATCAAGTAAATGTTATTTAAAAAATAATGAAAAACTTATCTAACTTTTAATATTTTAAAAGATATTAAGTTTTTATTCAGTTTTATTACTAAATAAAATGATTTAAATTAATAATAAATTATTTCAATAATTTTTAATTTTATGAAATACATTAACTAGGTTTATGCTGGTGGAAAAGTTATGGGTTTTAAACAAATTGAATTAGATTTAATTAAAACAAAGAATGCAATGTAGGATTTATAAACGCTTTATCTTTAAGTAAATACATTGGTAGGGAGCACGGATAACAAAGGAATTTTACCTTTAGTAGGAATGAGTTTTGATATCAATGAAAATAATATAATGAAGACAAATATATTTATGCCTATTGCTTAAACTAATCTATATTAATATGTGAAAGATAGAAATACTATAAATATCCCTCATTGTCTGTAAATAGCTAAGGACATTTTAATTACCTTAACATACTTCTAAAGGAATCAAATTATTCACTCAGGGTTAAAGCCTTCAAATATTCTCTTTATGGACTTTGAGTATAAGCACCCATAAATTTCTGATTTAGGAATAGCCAAGCTGGCAAAATGGTTAACAATAGAAGGAGAAAGCACTTCTGTTCATGGTTTTGCACCTAAATACAGTGGCCCTGAGATTTTTGATGGATAAACTAATAAATTCACTGACACTTGGAGCTTTGGTTGCATTTTGCTTCATTTGTTTACAGGAGAAGTAAAATTTTTTTAATTAATTTTAATTTTGGCGCCTATTATTTTAAAACTAATTTTAAATTAAAAAATATAAATAGGTACCTTGGAGTGGGTTAAGTGAATATTAATAAGTAAAGGTCATGTCTTAAAAGAAAACTATTCTACAACATTATAAATAACATATTAGTGAAGAAAATAAATAAAATAAGTTGCCTTAATAAATAGAAGTTTTAATTGAAAAATGTTGCAACTATGACCTAAGGGTCACTCCAGAAGATCTCCTCTAGATTTTCCCTGATAAAATTAAATGAAATAATTAAATCTCAAATTAAAATTATAAAATAAATAAATAAATGAAAGAATATCTCAAAAACAAAATTAACATACCAAAACATATTTTATTTATTAACTTTTGTTTCCAAATGTAGAAAAATATTCATTTTTTTAACAAGTAAAATATTTAGAAAAATATTTCTAATAGTTTTTGAATAAAATATTATTTTATTATCAGTTGATTTTAGATTTTACTATTTATAAAAAAAAGAATGAAATAAATAGCGCAAACATCAATTTCAAAGTTATTTTTAAAATTTATCAGTATAGGAAAATATACTTAGACTTTAGTTGAAGAAATTAATCCTTTCAAAAATATTTTGAGATTCTTTACTCCTAGATATTCTTAATTAAAAAAGTTAATATTTAATAGAAATTTTTTAATACTAATTATCTTTAAAAAAAGGTATATTTTTTCATCATAAATTAATAGGTTATAAACACGCTAAAAAAATGTCTGATGAAAAGAGTAAAAAGTTATTAGATAAATTTCATGAACTTTTAAAATAAGTAGATAATCTATACTTGATTGCTGAATTAGAAATAGCATTGCTTTTTTGTAAAACAAATCTTCAACGTAAAGCAGTTGATCAAAGGTTTCTACTTCAATAATAAGAATAAGAATAAAATAATAATTTTGTGAAGTCTATCTAATCTAGTAATTAAAAAAATGATTGTGAAGCTGCTAGTGCTAGCATAATTAACAAGAAGTAATTTAAAGAATATTTTTTTCTCTTTAGTTAATATTTTTTAGCGATGAGTCGCAATAAAAGAAGAAATAGGAAAAGAATTCGAACCCTTATCTCTACAAGTAGGAAGAAAAAAAAAAATAAAATATATTAGAATTAGATGAAGAAGAAGAGACTGCATCTATCTAAATTAGTTAGTAGCAAAATATCAGTAGTAATCACAATGAAAAAACTGAAATAAGCAAGAACACTATGAGCACAACTGAAACTAAATCAATTACAAAAATTGCTAATCAAGTAAACCAACAACAAGAAAATTAACAGCAGGATACATAAAAAAATATTGTTGATCCTTAAATAAAAGATGCTCAAAAGTCAAGTAAAAAAGAAATTTAATTCAATACTTAGTAGAATTCAATAAACTCTAAATAACCAATAAATGCATAAAAACCTTAAAATACTCTAATAAGTAAGCCTTTTTAAATTCATGAAATTCACTCAATGTAAGGTGGATAAAATACTAACACTGAACCATATTAAAGGTAATAAAATACTTTTATATAATAAATTAGTGGATTAAATAATACTTAAAGCACAATAATTGATTCAAAATTAATTTCTAATGAAGTTATGAAAATGTATTATAACTAACTATCGAATGTTCAACAAAAAGCAGTTCCAATTACTTAGCAGACTTACTTGAATTAATAATAAGCACAATAAAAATTAAATACGCCTTAAAGTATGTAATAATAATAACAATAGTAGTAAAACTATTTTTAGGCATAAGTTTCAGCAGTATAAAAAATTTATTAAAGCACAAGTTTATAAGATGTAAAGATTGGTGATACTGTGCAAAATAATATAGTTAACTAATCTGTGCCATGTTAAGATAATAAAATATTACCTCCAAGTAATACATAAAATAATGTTTAGTAGGATATTTAAAAAGCATTTAATATTAAATAATAACAAGAAATATAAAACGTGTAAAATCGTTAACAACCATTATATCTTTTGTAAAAAAACCTCCAGAAATAAAATGAAATTGATGATTAAGAAATTAAAAAACTAGGTTAGCATATTATGAATAATGATAGTAACTTAAACTAAAAAATTCAGTTAGAAGCAAATCCTTAAATAAATATTAATGAATCATCAGTAGGTAATCCTTAAAATACTTTGTAAAATAAAAACCAACCTAACTAGTAAACAACCGTCAATGAAAAATTCTAACTAAATTAACCAGAAAAGAATGTGACAGAGAAAATGTAAGTACAATAGAATATTTAAAAGCAAATAAATATGATGCCCTAAGACGAGAGATAATTATTAGCTCCCTAAATAGTCAATCAATAAGCTTTACCAAATGAGTAAATAACTCTTAGCTAATCACAGTAAATTCCATTTAATTAGAGAAATCAACCATAAGGCCCAAATAATTTTGCTTTTTAAAAACCATAAGTATAAACTTAACAAATATAATAGTTAAATTAAATTAATTAAAACCAATAAAGAAACTAACAATAATATTATGTGTAACCATAATAATAGCAACAACAACATTTAATTTAACCTTAGCCATAATAATTCAATTTAAAATATTAGCAATAATAGATAGTTCACGATCAACCACAATAGTTATATCAATAATAATAAAATTCAAATTATTATTAACAACATTAAAGTTAGTAGTTTTAGCAGAGATAATAATAATTCTAGCAATTTTAATAATAATCATAGCAATAGCTTCAATTAATCTAATAATAGTAGTTGTAATAATAAAAGCAACAATAATTACCACAGTAGCTAAATCAGTAATAGAATGCATAATAACTATAACAATTACCTTAATAGCAAAAAGAGCAAAACTAATAATAATAATTACCTTAGCATCACCAATAATAAAATATTTAACTACTTTAGTAATAACAGTAAAAATATTATCAAAATCAACAAAATTAATAACTTTAACAATAGAAATAATAAGCAGATTCTTTATAAAATTAAATTTAACAATAAAAAGTAGAATAATTCTAATAAAAATAAGGGGAAATTTATGTCTAGAAAAATGAATTCCACAATAGTGTACTGAAAAACAGTAACAATTTATAGATAAGTGAAATTAAGAATGAATAAAGTAAATAGTAGAATCTAAATAGAATTTTATTTAATTAAGATTATATTGAAAAACCTAATAACAATTAGCAAGTAAAATAAATTTTTATTTAAAATATTTTTAAAGCAATATTTTTATTATATTAAATAGAAAAACTAAATATTAGAAGATCTAAGTAAATCTTTATTGATAGGAACCTAGACAATTTAGAATAAAGAAAATAATTTATTGGCTGAAGAATTAATAAAAGGGACTATTAAATATATATAAAATCAAATCAAAACTAATATTGTTTCAGAAGATTAGGAAAACTTAAGTTATAAGATTTATGAAGAAATGAAAAAAAGTGAAGAAAAAATTAAAGAAAATTACTCAAAAAGTATTGATAAAGATCTTAGCTTGATTAAAAAGTTAAGTTAAATTAGTTAAAATGGAGAAATCATTCAATAATCAAAAGAGAATAGTGAAGAATAAGAGAAGCAAAATATTAATATTCAATAAAATCTTTCTAATTAGTAAAAGCAATAAAATGGATTAAACAGTTCTCTAGAAATTTAAGGAAATGCTAATTATAATGAAATAAACTAAAAGAGGTAAAGGCCTCAATTGTTAAAGAATGAATAATCTGAGTTTGAGCCTAATCTTTCAAAAAAGTAAACTATTTTTTTGAGAAACTTTCTAACTTCATTTTTTTTAATAAAATAGAGTAAATTCAGAATAAAAAAATATTTTTGATAATAAAAAAACCAATTTTGAGAAACCCGAAGTAAAAATAGAAGACTTCTGCTCAAGTGATCTAGAAAATGATTATGCAATATTTCTTAATTACTAAATTGAAAAAAATTAATCTGATCAAACTGAACAATATATTTTCACCTATGTTGTTGTTAATAAATAGAAAAACTTTTAAAATATTATTAACCAATGCTATTCGTTTTCTCATGAAATCAAGAAAAATTTCTTTCTTAGTTTTTATCATGCTTTTTTAGATGCAATAAAAACAATCAAAAAGTAAAATATACCAGAGGATAGTATTTTAGATATATACTTACCTAATGTTTCTTGTTAATCTTATATTAATAATAAATTCAAAAATAAGACAAAAATAAAATAATTTATGATTAATAGTTTGGTTTCAGAAACTGGCTAATTTCGTATTGAACCAAAAGTGTTCAAAAAAATAAACAAATGAATTATTTTTTCTAATTATCAACAAAATAAAAATATCTCTAAATTATTATTATTTTAAATATTGATACCAACTATTTGTATATTTTATTATTTGTAATACCCTAAAATATCTAATTTCTATTTAATTATTTCCAAAAATAATCTTTTGTAATATCTTAAAAATGTATCCCCGTTTCTTTTTATTTTTAAAAGATGATTATTTTAATTTATTTCAAAAAATTAATTTCATAAAATCCATGAGTTTATTATCTAATAGCAATTAAAAAAGTATTTCATTTATAAATATTTATCAATTTCAGAATTCAAGTAAATAATGTTGATAATATCTTAATATGAGCTTAAAAGCAGGGGTGAGGAGAGGGTCCAGATAGTGGATATTCTTCATTTCCATCAAAAATTAATAAGAGATTTTTCTATTAAAAAATATAAGAAATATCTCTGCTTACTTTAGTTTGATAAGCCATATTTATTTATTGGAATATGAATAGGGTTCTAAATAAATAGTTGTTGTTGATGTGTGTAAATAAAATATAATAAATGATTTGAATAAAAACAATGAATTAGGTGGCTAGTGTAAATAAAATACAAGTGTAAATTACCCAAAATTTTTTATGATTATATTTAGTAATAAACACTGTTAAAAATAATAATCCCACATTTACATTTTGTTTAAAATATTAAAATAGGAATCTGAAATTTTTGATAGATTTTTTGATAAGAATCTAAATTATTAAAAATGTTTATTTTACTTAAATTTTAATTATTATTCTTGAATAAAAAAATATAAAATAAGTCATATAAATATGGAAAAAATGATCAGTCTTTTTGTTTTATTAGATTTGATATCACTTTATTACTGATAGAAAAATATTTATTTTTTACAAATACCTAACATTTCCTGAATTTAATAATATAATTTAACAAGAGTAATATAAATTCTTCAAATTATTTGAAAAGATATTAACATTTGCTTATTTAGAATTAAAAATCCTAATTTTTGTTGAGAAAAAAGGGTTAATATAAAGAGCTCTATTTCAAATTTAATTAAAAAAATTTTTTCATATTATTTATTTCAAATTTAAAATTGCTATTTTTTGGAAAATTATTTCATAAATCAAGGTTTATTATTTTTCTAAAGAATTTATAATTTGAGATAAATAAAATACTTAAATTTTAAAATTATTTTTGACAATTAAATACATTAATTGATATTTTAAAAATACATACATTTTACTGAAAATATATCTTATTAAATACAAATTAGTAATACTTTCAATTAGTTACTTAGATATGAGTTTTAGTAATTTAAAAAAATCAAAAATTGTTTTATTCTTAAAAGTAATCTTTTTCTTTTCAACTAATAAGATTAGATGCTCATTTCAATATTTCTTTCTTGGTTAATCTTCTAGCAACTATTTTAGTTTGAGTATTTTAGATAATTTGAATTATTTTTCATTTGAAAATAATTATATTTTACATTTTGCTCTTTTCTCAAGACTTCAATTTCTCTTAAAGTTTCAAAGTAAATTGGATAACATTTGTAGCACTATTAAAATAAAACCATTTTTTATTTCTTTTTTTAAAATTTAATTTTACCCACTATTTAATTTAAATAATAAATATTCTGACTTTCAAATACATTTTACTCCCTTTTCATTTAAAATATGTATTCTTAAATTTATTTTGCAAGACTGTTTTTTTTTACTGACTATTATTATTTTTAAAAATTAAATATTATTAATTTATCTTTAGCTTTTAAAAATATCTAAATACTGTCTTTTTTGATTGTAAATATTTTTTTAATAAATGATGATATTTTCTTGGAGTTAAAGACCATTTACTGGCTTTAAATAATAGATTAAAGGATATAATTTACTTTCTATTTCAATAAAATCTTACAAATATCTATTTTTTAAAAAAATTGTTTTCAAATATTCTTTTAGATTTTGACTAAATTACTTGCTTTTTCATCAAATTTTTAAAGAGATTGATATTAAATTTTTTTTTATAAATTTAATTTACATGCTATTAAAAAAATGAAAATATTTTTCTCCAACTAATCTCATATTATAATTCAAACTTACTTTCTATTTTTTTATAAAATATATTTTTATTATATCAAGTAATGAAGAATATTACGCCCTAAGAGATAAAATAGATTAAATAATTAAAAAATGTTATTTTTGATACCTCTATTCCCTTTTATTTAAAAATAATTAAATATTTAAAAATAGAAAATAAAAACTCTTACCCACTTTATTACAAAAAAAGGTGTTAATGTTAATAGAAATTTTTTGTATTAAATCTTACTTTCTAAGTTATTTTTAAAGATATTAATGTAATTGATTTCAATAATTTCAATTTTACTTGCTATTTTTATTTTAAAAATAATAAATAAAATTTCAAATAATTGTAATTATTTACTCCGTTATTTGTAGCCTTCAAAACAAATTCATTTTAAAATTATTTTAAAAATCTAATTATTTTTTACCAACTAAAATAATTTAAAATATTTTCATATTTACTTTTAAACAAACTTACTGATTCCTATTTGAATGATAAGAAAATTAGTTTTAAAAAAATAAAATTAAAAATTACCCACTAGATAAAGTTTAAAATCAAGAATTGTATTTTCTATTTCAAAAACCTAATATAAATGTTACGTCCTAAGATATTTTATTGTTTTCCTGAATTGCTTATCTTGAAATATAAACTTACCTTCCACTAAATTTAAAAATAAAATATTGAATATTCTTGAAAAAATAAAAATATTTACAAACTAGTTTCAAGTCATGTAATAAATAATTATGTTTTCTTTATAATTAAAAATTACCAACTAATTTTAATATTTATAGTTTAAAATTTCAATTCCTATTTCACTATTTACTGTATGTGGCTATTGTTATTATTATTTATTTATTTTATTAATGTTCATAATTATACTTATAATTACATGATTTCCTTTGTCATTTGCCTCTGCTACTGCTCTCTTTTTGGCGTTCTTTAAAAAATTGTAGAAAAATAAAAATTAAAAAAACACTTTGATTACATCTATCTGCTATTTATATGAAAGCATTGGACTAAGATATGTACTTCCTCTAAACTTTTATTAAGATTATTATTGATAACCTGAAAAATGATTAAAGTTACTAAAATTGATTCTTTAACAGCTTAATCTGCTTTATTCTTAATTCTTTGCTCTAAAAGCAAAGTTTCTTTTCAAAAAATTATTTTAAAAATAGAATAAATTTTTTAAATTGATTTACCATCCAAATCAAATTCTAGCTTTTTTCTAATTATATCTTTGTGGAAAGAAGGTATATCAATAAGCTGCTCTAACTTAAGATCATTAATTTTATTAATTGTATATTAGAGTCTTTCTGTATATTTGATTGTATTCAATTCTACATTTCTTTTTGTTATTTAATTATTCACCTAGTTTATTATTGCCTTTTCATTTTCAACTTTGCATAAAGACCATATTGTTTACATATTCTATCTCAAGGTTCTTTCACTCTCTACCTCCAAAATTTCTTCAATTAATTTTTTAATCTAAAAGATTCATTTAAAAATTTTAACATTAATCATATTTATTTTATTTCTGAAAATAATTATTTTATTTTTTCTTTCAAAGTTTATTCTACTTTATTTGAAAACAATCAACTTTTTTACTTTAATTTTTTCTACATAATCACTCTCTTGGGATATCTTATATTATTCTATAGCATTAGTTATAGAGTTAGCTATTTAATGACACTCATCTGCTAATCTTTTAAATTCTTTTTACAACCAATTTAGTTTACTTTCACACTCACTAGCTTCATATATTTAAGATAATAAAAGTTATGCTTTTCATCAATAATATAAATTTTTACTAATATAGTCAGAAGATACAGGAAAAACTTCACATTGGTAAAGTAAATCTTTTAGAACTTGACGAATATTATGCTAAATATGAAATGATTTTTTGTGTGCATTGTTATCAGCGCATATTGAACAAATTGGTTCTAATTAATACTCATGTTCACATCTGGAATCTAAGCATATCATGTTTAAGGGATCTTAGTCAGCATGCTTTGAACAAAATGGGTATTTATACTTATTAACTTTTTCAAGCAAATACTATAATGATGGAGAATAGATAGACATTACTCAAATTTTGGATTTCAAATAATTACAACGATTTATTTGTTTCTTTTCAGTAAAATAAAATTTTATAAAAATATGTATATTCCTATCAATATTAATAATTATTTTTAATTTCACCATAAAATCATAAAATACTTCAGGAAAAGAAATATCTATATAATTAATTTGTGGTTATCTTTAATTTTAAATAATAATTAAATTTATTGCTTTTTTAGATATTAAATCTAAATAAGGTATTTTAAAAATTTAATAAATTATTTTCAAAATATTAATTAAAACTTTTGAAAATAATTTTTGAAATTTAATAATAAAATAAATCTATCATTTTGGAAATCAAATAAATTAATTTCATTTAAATTGGTTAGTCAGTCATATACAAAATAATCATTTATTTTATAATATGTATGAATATCTAATAATGAAACAATCAATTTAATATCATTACTAATGACATAAGAAAAACAGAAAACTACTTAATTTTTAATAACAAGCAAAATCTTGCACATTTAAAGTTAGATAATTCTTAAAACCACTGACTAATTTATATGATTTAAGTGTATAAATGAGTGAATGAGTGGGTTAGTGAGAGATTGAGTCATTCTATTTTAACAATTTATAAAAAATAATGAATGATTTAATAAGTTATCAAAATCTCTTGAAATCTAAAGGCTCCTTTCAAAAAATAAAAATACATAAAGCTTTAAATTAATTAAATAGGCAATCAAGCCACATAAATTAAGGAACTAAATCAATAAACCAAAAAAAGCAAAAATAATATATCAGCAGCAAGCTCAAAAATAAACAAATTTTGATTGGCATTTATAAAAGCAGCTTAAATTATCCACAACTTTAATATTAATTTGCTAGTGATTAAGAAAAATGAGGTAAAATTTTTAATTTATTCGAATAATTGTTTTAGAATGAGATGATTATTGCGATAATAGAAATAAGCATTGGAAATTGCTTGATGCAATTAATAAATGAAATACTTAATTTTTGATAGTGGTACATGCAATAGAATAATATTTATTTTTTAAAAACAAATACTAGTTAAGAAAATAATGAAAATTAAGACAACCAGTTTGATGATGATGATGATTAATATAATCACAATGAAGAGAATGATGAAAACGGGTAGTAAGAGTAAGTAGATTATGCTAACCATGACGATGATGAAAATTAAGAGAATGATCATACTAATTAAGAATAAGGAGAACAAAATGATGATGATTTTAATAATGACAATAACCATAATTATGATTAGGAAGAAGATGGAAAGCGTAATGAGCTGGATGATTACTTATAAGGTAGTAATAGAAATGATGGACAAAACGATTAGCAAAGTGAAAGAGGATCTAATTTTGGGAGTGTTAACAAACCTTTAGATAATGAAAACTATTAAAGAAATAAGGATATTCTTGATAATTTCTTTAAGTAGTACTAAGGAGAAGTATAAAATTACTTCAATGAGTTTTAATAAAAATAGATATAAGATAGTGAAGAGAACAACAGCGATAACTTCTACTCTAAGTAAAATAATTCACAAAATAAGCAAGAAGTTAGTATTGTAGCTAGCGATGTTCCCCTAGTTTTAAGAATATCTTTTTATTATGACAACATCACTTTTCATCCTACAAAAAATGATGAAGAAGAATTATTCAACAAGCCTAATAGTTACAAATCAATTATGGATCAACTTTAAAAGTTTTTCGCTTTGAAGAAAAACATAAGAAATTTTGATCCTAACTCAACTAAGGTTACATACAGTGATTTTGTAGAGTTCTCTTATTATTTCATTGAAAACAATGATACTTTGTTTCTCACTCAAGGAGGTAAAGAAGAATTATGGATTTAGCAACAGTAAGAAAGTTAGTTGGAGAAGGAGTTAAGAGAAAACATTGAAAAATATGAAAATATGCTAAAAAAGACAACTAATCCCTAAGAGAAATTAATTATTTAGAACACTATTGACAACTTGAAACAACAATTATCTCTCTTGTTAAGTAAATCTTATTTTATAATTCTCATTTACATTTTTACATAAATTAGGAATTTCTAATTATTTAAATCAAATAATGATAAAACTAAACTTTGAATTTTTCAGTGTAACTTCAAAAAACAAACAATTTTTATTTGTTGCTTATGCTTATTTCTAAATTTAAATTTATTTTAAAAATTTAGATAAGGATCAAGGTAAAAAGAGTAAGGCAAACCTTACTAAAGAATAAATTAGAATGAAAAACTTAAAGGAAGCATTTAATTTCTATTGCAAGCAACAAAATATTACAGGAGTAGCTTTTACTTTTGATAGAATTGTTCATGAATAAAATGTTATTAACTTAGCTTGCTTTATGCTTTTCCTTAAACAGTTTGGTATTCTTAATAAGAATAAATATGTTACAAAGAGGGAAATACAAATTATGTTTAAAAAGTATGCCTTAAATTATAAAGAATTAGACCTTGATCATTTTAAGATTATGATTGAAAAGGTTGCAATCGCTTTCTACAAAGATGAAGAAAATTTAAGTAATATTGATAGAGTAGAAAAAATCTACTAATACATTGAAATTGATAATATTCACAAATTCCGTTCTAAATTTGGACTTCTCAATTAGCCATTTAACATCTAGGTATTTTTTCTATTCTTTTTTAATTGTTTTTACTAAATTATTTTATTATTTTCTTTTTGTAAAAACAACCTCTTCAATAAAAAATGTTTATTTTAAAAGAATAAATTATTTTTTTAAGTTTATTATTGTTTTTAGTTAAAAATTTCAAAATTAATAAAAAGGTAAAAGATGGTTTCAGATTGTTGCCTTTCGATTAGGGAAGAGATATTGTTATAAAAAAAGTTGATCCTGTTGTGAGATAAAAAGTAAAACAATTTAAAGAGTTTAAGAAATCATAGCAAGCTATATAACTTATGTAAGTGGATTCAAAAAATCCTAGCTTAATTAAAGTAGCTCCAAGAAGTATGGAAAATAGAAGATCAACTCCAAATCTTTAGAATTCTTCTGTTTATAGCTAACCTGGAGGAGTTGGTAGCTACGCCAACAAAAAAATAAAAAATTAAATTGGAAAATTAGATGCTGGTGGAAAGTAAGTTTTATTTATTTTTTTTTATTAATTTAAAAATAATTGATAATTAATCAGGGTCAGCTGGCAATAGCTTGAGCAGTTATCTTTTTCAGATATGAAAAATTTAAATAATGGTTAGTTTAGACCAACAGATCTATTTAACGAAAATGATGATGAAGAAGATAAGATCTATTTGGCAGAATATAACCTTTAAGAAGATAGATAAAGAAAAATGTAAGAACAAATGGTGAATAAAAAAGGATAGGAAAATTATGGACAAATCAAAGAGCCTGTCCGTCCATCTTTGAGGTATTTATAAAAATAAGATCCTAATTATGGTAAAAATGGATATTCTCCAAGTGTTGGAAATCTACACAGAGTGCACGCATCTGCTCCTGAGTACTACAGTCCTTAAAATCACATGAATTCAAAATAATTATCTATCAATTAGAGTTATATATAAAGGGCTCATTAAGTTGACTAAGACCAGAGAATGAAAGAACAAGTTATGATGCAAAAAATAATGAATAATCATGATTAAAAAGTACAAAGGGGCATTAATGCTATGAATAAAAGAAAATGATATCAAATCAATAAATAAAAGTTAATTTATCTGATTAACATGAAGATTTTCAGTTTTTATTTTATCTAAAATTATTATATTAAACTTAATATTAAGTCATCTAATTATAAAGTTAAAATTATATGTATGTTTATCCTTTTTATAAAAATCTTCTTATATTTCTTACTTTATAAATTTTATCTTACTAAACTCTATTTCCTATTTTTAGACTCACTTAATTTTTTTACTCATTTATACCTACTTTCTACTTTTTCTCCTTGTCTATATTATTTGTTAATTGACATTTATTATTTTTTTAAATAGTGGATATTTCTTTTTCAAAAAAATTAAAAATTATTTTAAATATTTAAATTATTATTTAAAATAAAAAAAAAAAATTTTAACTTGTTCTTATTTTAAATCTTAAAAAACAATGTAAAATCTGTTTCAACTTGTAAATTGAGATTTATTGGTCTAAATTGAAAATTCTCTATTCCTAAGATGTTTTTGGGGAGTTCTTGTTTTATCAAAATTAAATAATTTGTAAAAATACAAATTCTTTACTATTATTTAATTTTTGAATACATAATTTTTCATAGGTATCTAATTTCTTAAATTTTAAGAAATTTTTTGAGTGATAAATCTGGTGCTTAATATGAAAATTTTGTGAATAAATTATAAACTGTAAATATGTATTTGTATTAGATATTTTCATACAATGAAAAATACAATAAAGAAATGTAAATACTAAAGATAGCATAGTAATTTTAAATAAATAGAAGATTCATAGCTGTAAGACCAATAATAGAAGTACTTATGATTATGTAAGAATGTAAATAAAAATTATTTTTCTTGGTTAAAAAATTAGTCTGTTAAAAATGGATTAGCAATATTTCGCTTTGTGTAAAAATCTTAATAAGTATTATTTGTAGGTTAATTGCATTTGAATATTTTAATTTGAAGAATAGTATGGAAATTTTTGTAATTGATGCTGAAAAATAGATTAGCAATATGACTTATCTGAAAGGCTTACAATGAATTTTTTATTTTTTTAGAAAGACTGTTTAAGAATAATAACTAATTACCTAAAGAAATCCATAAATACTAATCAAAAAAAAAAATTAAAAAATATCTTGAAATTAAAATCTACAAATAGAAAAGCTAAACAAAATTAATTAAAAACTATTAAATAAAGCACTATCTTAGCATTGATTTTAGACATTATTTTATTGCCTCAAATAGATAAGTAAAATGTTTGACCATCAGTATGAAGAGTCTTTCTGGACTAAGTCAGATAAACTTATCAGAAGAGTTCTCTATTCTTTGTTTCATGAAATTTTACACACTCAAAAGGTGTCTCCCTTCATATACAAAATATTATTATTCATAGAAGGAATTTAAATAGCTTTCTTTGCAATAAATACCTCATTCAGTTTTTTGTGGTCTTCATCTATGACAAATGCGATTTAACAAGCTATTCAGTACTTCTAAATCAATGGGCCTATTTAAAATAATGGATAGACAGTAAATATTTTCATTTTATTTAAAGAATTTTTACAAAAAATATTAGCTTAGTTAGGATTCTTTAAAGACAAATTAACTTTTGTATGTCTTTCTAGTTAATAGAGAAAATATATTTAATTTAGGATAGAAATCGAAAATAAATTGATAATTATTTATTTATGAATCTTAAAAATATTACATTCAATTAGCATGAATTCCTAAATAAATTTCAATTTTACTATTAAATTTAACTAATCTCTATTAAAAAACTAACTTATAAAATAAAAGTTTTATTCTATTTCTTGCTAAATTTATTGAAATCTCATTCTTTTTAATGAATAAAAATATTTTAGGTTTTTTTAATGATTCTTTATATAGTAGTATCTATTAATTTGATTACTCTACTTATAGGCTTGTATTGCTGCTTTGTTGTATCTAATAAGCACAGAAAATCTTCTAGCCTTTTTAACTACTTTATAAAATATCTTTGGTTGTATGGGTTACTTGCTACAACAGTTGGCTATATCCCTATGATTAACATTTATTTCTCTACTTTTTATTGTAATTCTTCAACAAATCTTGGAGTATCGTTAAATTGCTATGAGTCAATTTACTTTATCCACCTTTGTATTGCTATAATTGGTTTTATTATATTTGCAAATCTATAAACAGTATTTTATAAGCTCTATATAGACCTTAATCCTTGCTCTAAAACGCCTTATGCACATCCACAGAGTATTATTGATATTGTTAAAATAAGTAAAATTTCAAAAATTAAATTTAAATATTATCTTGTTATTTTGGTTAAAACAAATATCTTTATGTCTATTCTCTTCTTTTTAAGAAACATTGTACTTAAAGAGAAAAAGATTTATTTTTATCTTTCTACTTTATTGAAAAAGAAATTTAAATTTTAAGATTACATTAGCCTTATCTTAATTAATATACTACATCCAATCATTAAAAAAAATAATTCTTATAATTTATTTCATGATTAAGAATAAAAATTTTTATATCCAAAATTCGAAGTAAATAAAACCCCATTAAAGATTTTTCTTTAAGTATTATTGATCTAGAGTTACTTTTATAATTTTTGAAAATACTGAAAACCATAAAAAAAACTTTAAAGCTTTATTAATTGCATTAATTACAAATTGATCTGATGAATAATGTTCTGATTATAGACTTTTTAAGTTATATTTAGTTTTATGAATCTTTTAATTATTAATCAAAATAGAAGATTAAAAATGAATGTTTTTGTAATTTTAATTTTGAAAATATGATATTTTATTTTAAATAGTTTTGAAAACCGCTTTACCACTATATACTACATTTGATCCTGAAGGTACTTATGGAAAAGCTTTTATTATTTGTTTTGGCATTTATTTGGTCTTTATGGTTTCTAATAGATTTTTTTCTCTGCCTTACTATTCAAAGAGTATTTAGAATTTCACTTTGATTATAGATTCTTCTGTTTTGTGGATAGTTTGGGTGACTTTTGTTTGTGCTATAATTGACTCAGGAAATATTTCTATCTTATATATTTTTACTGGAATACCATTTATTTCTGCTTCAGTAATTTTTCTTATGAGATACAAAGAAAGCAAAATATTGTCTTAAACCATGAAACATTTTAAGAAAGATACTGATTTTGAATATTATTTAGCACTGATGGTTGGACTTATAGAGAGTAGAAATAACTCAGAAGATTGTATTTAGCTAGATGGAGCTCTTAAATATCATGCTAGATATTGCACAAAAGTTTAAGATATTAGTTGTAATTGTTAATCCTTAATATTAGATAAAGAAATTGATAACTAAATTCACCAAAATAATATTAACTAATTTAATTTTAACGCCAACTCAAAATGGTATGATTTTGTAAAGTTTTTACTGTTAGATAGTTTTGATAAATTTTAAAAAAGTCCTCGTTTACATTTACTAAATGCATACATATAGCATGCTAAACTGAATAATAAATTCAAATCTTTGCTAGAGCTAATGTATACATAGGAATTAAAGCCTAATATGTAGGAGGAATTTTCTATTTTTAGCTACAATCATATCATCGAAGATGAATTAAAAGAAAATGATTTAAGAAACGCTGAAAATAAAACAGTTGAAATAAATAGTATTGTTTAGTTTTAGTCTTTATATGTAGAATTTTTAGGATCTATTGAAAAATCTGTCACTTATTACTAAGAATTCTGGAATAAATTGTTAGAAGAATTACCTGATGTTGATAAACTTCTACTTTTAGGAACTAGAATTACGAATTCTATCGAAAATAATTCTTCAATATTTGAAAATCTACAAGAAATCAACTCAAATAATATTAAGAGCTTAACAATATATGGAAATTATTTAAAGGAAATAGTAAACGATGAATAAGATGGTACTAGAATGCTCGAGAAGGCATAATACATAGAAAGAAGCAACTAAGCAAACAAATAATTTGTTGATGTTGAAAAATTAAAATATGGAGAGAATTCTTCAACTACTATTATCAGTGTTTCAGGAAATCTGAACTAAATTGGAATAGTCTTAAATACAAATAATGAAATCGAAGAGTAAGAAATTTTTAATATTAAATTTTTTAGTTATTTTTATTACAACAATTTAGGTTGCTAGGTTATTAAAAAAATGACATAATAGGATAGAACATAAACAAAATTATGCCAAAAGTATATGGAGACATTCATGATGGTCTGTTTCATAGGTTTTTAGAAACTTCGTAACCAAAGGTTATTGGAATAGAGAGAACAGTAATGTGTCTAGATAAAAATGGATATTTGGTTCCAACTTCAATTATGATTAAAGTACTTCCTAATCTTGATTAAGGAATACAAATCATTGGATTTCTGAAAGAAATAGAAAATTAAGAATCTAAAAGTTAGGTAGATAAAGACTAAGTAATTCACTATCTAGTTTATAGGTATATTTATTTCTTACATACGCTTCAATTTTGATTTAAAAAATCTTAATTTCAAGTTTATTTCATTAAAAATATTTTGATTTCTTTTTTAAAAAAAGGGAGGATACTTTGTAGATTTAAGGTATATCAGAAAGTATTCATGATCACTTTGGAATACCTTCTTCTTTAGTATATGGTAATTCCAATAATATTTCAGATTTTACACTAGACTAAATTATGCCTGCTGTGACTGATATTGCTAATAGAGAAGAAATGATGTCAGCATAGGGTTTTATGACAACTATAGATAGTACATTTGTTTAAATGAACTACTTAATAGAAGAAGAGGATGGATATGATTAGTCAGATTATGAAAGTGAAGCATAAAAATATGATAATTAGCAATAAAATTAAGATGAAGAAAAAAATGGGTTTGAAAAGAGAAGATTTAAGAGATTCAGGTAAGCTTAGGTAAAAGTAAACCTTCTTACAGAGCATGATTTTGATTCCGGTTTAAAAATTAATGTAATAACATTCATGGAAACAGATAGTAGTGTAATTTAAGGTTAGGATAATAATGCAGTAGAAAATTATTTCAGTAATAATAACAAAACTGTTATTTAAGGTGAAACCCCATACGGAAAAGATGATCTGAAATCTTAAAATGTAATTTTATCTAATTATTGATATTTAGTAAATTAAAGAATTTCTTTTTTTTTTAGGGAGACCACCAAAATGGTGATTATGATGATGAAAGCTCTAATATTTCAGGATAGTCAGTCAATGAAGATTAGAGACAATTAAAAGACTTTAAAGCTCTCATTTCTGAAAAAACAGTTCCTCGAAAAATTAAAATTTTAAATAGAACAGCTTTAATTTTACTTTTAACATTATGTGGCGTTTCTTCTTATGATTTAGGCTTTAAAGTTTCAAATAAAAATAGTGTTGAGGATGGGTTAAATGCAATTTAATCTGGTTATGTTTTATCTAAAACATTAAGCACTTCAATTTACTACTCTAATCTTCTTTATGAAATTGCAAAGTAAATTAAATTAAAAATTTCTTTTATAGCGAGTTCAAGCATTTTTTTATTTTCAATTTAGTCAACTAATAAATCCACCCTCAGGACAGACTGCAGATGATTTTGCAAACCAAATAAGAGACAAGGTAAATTATTAAATCTATTGTAACTTACTGATTGTTCAAAAAAAATAGTTGAGTACAAATTCAAACCTATTAAAAGATTAAATGTATGCTATGATTAAATATTAAATTTAGATGTACAATGATAAAGGTACTGATCCTCCTAATCGTACAATAACAATTAATAAATTATCCTCTTAAGGAGTATCATCTACAGATTAAGAGACTCTTACAGATTCTTTATTAACATTTATCAGTACCAGTTCAACATACTAAATGTCACCTTTATCCTCTATTGTGGTAATATTTTTTAATATAATTTTTATGAAAAAAAATACTTTAATTAACTTATAATAATATAATAGAAAGGATAAGTAAACTAAGCTACGAGCAGCTTGTATTTTATTAATTAAAATGGACTTTAAAGCCAAAGAGCAGAATTAAATAATACTGCTAATGACTTCTTTGATCATTATTATAATAAAATAGATGATTTTAAAAAAAATTACATAGCTGTTTTAGCTATTGCAATATCATTTGTTATAATTTCTTTATTTATCTTAATTCCTATTGTTTTCCAAGTAAACAGAACAAATAATAAAGTTTTGTCTCTTTTTGGGTATATACCATATCCTGAAATTAAATAATTAGCTGATAAGTGTGATATTTATATTTAGGAATATATAACTATTAAAGCTTAAGTTAATGACGATGATGACGATAGCTAGGAAGATGATAAAGAAGAAAAGAAAAAAGAAGCAAAAGAGGAAGTGATTGATGGAGAAAATAATTATAACAACTCTGAGTATATCAAAAGTATTGATAATGGAACCGATAAAAATAATACCGCTGTTCATACCTTAGATTTTAGGAAATAAGGAAAAATGAGAAGTCTTGAAGAAAAAAATATATAACCTATTAAACACAATTAAGATAATAAAGTTGAAAAATAGAATGAAGACCAAGAATTTATAGAACATCGTAGCAATTTGCTTTTAAACTAAAAGGATGGAAGCAAAAAATCCGTTGTTTTAATTTTTGGGTTTGTAGCAACTCTATTCATATTGCAATATATCATTCATTTTGTTTTAGATTTGCAATACATTGATAAAGTGTAAACTATCTTAGAGAATCTTCAGGTTTCTTGCCTTCTTCCTTCATACTTAAAGTAAATTTCCAAACCTATAATTTAATATCAGATTTATTACTAAATAAACATTAAGAAATTAGTAATTGAATACATATATTTTCTTAAGATAAAATCAATTACTGTACATTCTTATTAATTAACACCCATAGCCTTTTCAATTTTCTGGTAATTTGTGTGTTTATCACCCACATTCAAAAAAAATTGGGTGTTAATAAATGGGTGGTAATTAATAAGAAGGCATGTACAGTATTTTTTTAAATAAAGTAAATAAATTTAACAATTTTTTAAAAATAATTAAAAGATGGACATAAGTTTTCTCCTTAATGCAGATACAAAATGGTGCAGCTATTTTAGATTCTACATCACAAATAGATTTAACCTCGTTTTATAATTCATAAACATATTCTGCTTAAAACTCTATAAGATATTTTTACAGTTATTCTTTCCCAGGATAGATGTCTACTTACGAAAGCTAATTTTAATAAGCTTAAACATAAAACATATGTACATTGCTTAATAATATAACTTCTAGTGATTAAGCTACTTGCTTACAAATAAATAATGGTAATATTAAATTTTGGTTTTTGATAAAAAAAAGCAATCTAATTTAAAAAATTAAACAACTTTTAAATTATAAAAGGAATTTTAAAAAGCGGATTCATAACAGCTGTAGTTTATTTTTTAGAAGGTCTTAGAACAATTGTTACTGGTTTTATGGCTACTGATCTTTCCGATACCTAAAAGGAAATATTTTTACAATCTAGTTCATTTACATAGTTATAATATCAGCAATCTTTTATGATCCCTATGATGGATTAATTAACAAGTCTACTCCTTGATTAGGCTCCAAAATATTTATCTTATAGAACTACCATAGAAATAGTTGTTTTTTGTATATATATTACTGCTATTCTTTGTGCTTTTATATTTATTTGGCTCCCTTATATGGCCAGTATAAATGTAAAAATTTGGAGAACTAAAGGTATGCTAAATATGATCCCACTTGAAGTTATATAAAAGCACGAATCTCTTAAAAATGCTTTTCTTCATGGTGAAATTCTTTCAGCTGTGAAGTGAAAACTAAAAGCTTATTAAGAAATGAAATTTTATTAATTGAAAAAAAGACCAGCAAATAAAAAATTAAAAAATATTTATTTTATTTTAATATTGCTTAATTTCACTTGTTTTTTCGTTTCTATTCTCATTCTTATTTGTTTGTTTCAGCATTATATAATATTCAATTTCTTCTTTTAGAACTCACGTTATTTTTAGAAAAATTTATTTTATTAAATGATGATATTATCTAAAGATTATGATTTTGATATCTTTGAAAAATTAAAAATTAAAAAGAATTATACAACTATTGTTAAACATCTTGAGGTTTAATAAAGAATAAGCCGTACTTTTCACTCATTTTTTATTTTGTTTTATTGTATATTTAAAGAGATTTATTAGGAAGCTTAATTTTAATATCTAATAATCTCTAAAATATGTAAGTAGAATCTAATCATTTTTACTTACAAATACTAGTTTTTTATTCAGGTAATAAATATAGTTATTTCTACGGATGAAATGTAAAGATTTATTTGATTGTATTCTTTTTCTGATCAAGTTTTTATCCTCTATTTGAATGATTTCGTTTTTAAATTGATAATCATAGTTAGAAAAAAAAGTAATAAAAAATTAATAAATTAACTCAATAGACATTTGATTTTATAAAAATGAAAACTAAAGGTTATGGGCAAGATAAAGGGATCTATCGTAAGATAAGAATGGAAATCAAAAAAGAAAGCTTAAAGAAAGAAGCTTTGTAATTCGAAAGAGTTTCTAAGAACGAAATTAGAAAGTTTTTGTTAAAATATTTTGTCAGTGAATGGAAAATGATTATTTTAACATAAATCGTAGTTTTTGCACAAGCTTATATCAATATTTATCAGCCTTTTTTTACATAAGATTATATTGAAGCCGCTATTTAAGGGAAAACAGATTAGATGATTGAGCTTATTCAGGTTTTTGTTATTCAAAACATCTTTGTAATCTTTTCTGAACCCATTTTAGAAATTTTAGTTGCCAAATTTAAGAAAAGATTGCAAATTAAAGTTTAATCTGATATATTTTAAGAAATACTCTCAAAAGATATTTAATTTTTTGAAATGACTAAATTTGTCTAGATTCAGCATTTAGCGAATTAAGGATCAAGAGCAGTTATGGACTTAGCTTGTGGGGATAGAATATTTAGTTAACTTAAATCCATTTTTAGGTCTTTAGGTCATTGCTATTTCCTCTTCTACAAAAGTTTTAAAATTTCACTGATTTTATTGTTTTTCTGTATTATGAAGGGATTATGGACTCACTTCGCTTCTAAGAAAAAATTAGATTTAGCAAAAGATAATTTTAGAGATATGGTAGAAAAAGATAATAGATTTTAAGATGTCATGCAAAATGTGATGACTGTAAAGGCATTTGGCAGAGAATCTAAAGAAATAATAAATTATTAGAAATAATTAGAAAAAATATCAGAATAAAGTATTTAAATTCAGTACCAAAACTCAAAAATGAATGCTATCACAGAAATAATTTGTAGATTACAAACTGTAATAGTTTTATATTACGGATGTATGTTTTTTATTTATGAAAAGAAAAACATTTAAGCTAGCACAATCACTTCTCTTTTGCAATATTCTAATTCTTTTATCTAAGTTTATAACAATATAAGAGATATGATTGGATATGATGATTAGAACACTTATATTATTGTCGAAGCTATAGTTAAGCTTTTCTAAAACAAACCTGAATAAGGGCTTAGTGAATACATCTATGTAGATGTTTCTCAACCGGAAAGTAAACTTAATTATTTATTTATTTATTTTATTTTATTTTTTTTTTATTTAGAAAAAGATGAAGATACTGTCTAGGACTAAGATGATAAATCTAATAATAATGAAACTAGTTTTGTTAATAATGAAGATACCTAATTGAATGAATTAAATAATTTAAATAAAAAAGTTAAGCTGAAAGGAAATATTGAATTTAATGATGTTAGCTACAGATATAGTCTAAGAAGCTAAGATGAGTATGTATTAAAAAATATTTCACTTTAAATTAAAGGTGGAGAGTTTATAGCATTTGCTGGTACTAGTGGAAGTGGAAAATCGACTATCATAAAGCTAATTGAGAGATTCTATGATGTTAATGAAGGATAGCTATTGATAGATGGTAAAAATGTTAAAGACATTAGTCTAGGACTTCTAAGAACATAAATCGGTCTTGTTTAGTAAGAACCAGTCTTATTTGATACAACTATCTTGCAAAATATTGTATATGGAGTAGATGCTTATAATATGGATATTATAAAAGAAGTATGTGATATATCAGGTGTAAGTGAATTTGTATTTGACAAAGAGAGATTTCCTGATGGACTTGACACATTAGTAGGTTCAAAAGGTTTACTGTTGAGCGGTGGATAAAAGCAGAGAGTAGCAATAGCAAGAGCATTAATCAAAAGGCCTAAGATCTTAATCTTCGATGAAGCAACAAGCTCTTTGGATGCAGAGAGTGAATTTTAGGTATAATAATATATTGACTAACTGGTTAAAAAAAGAGGAATGACCATTATAGTTGTTGCTCATAGACTCAGTACAATTGTTAACTGTGATAGGATTTACGTAATGTAGAAGGGTCAAATAGTTGAGCAAGGTTCTCATAGAGAATTGCTAGATTTGAATGGTTATTATAAATAGCTTATCAATAGGCAACTTTACAATGATGAAAATGCTGCAGTATTTGGAATAAATAGTTAACAGAACTCAAACTTAAATGAAATCAAAAATAAAAATAATCAAAGTACTGATTCTGATGAAAGTAATAGCTCTTCTTTAGAAGCAGCCAAAAAATCAGATGAAGTTTAAGCTTATAAAGATAAAAGATCAAAAAGAAATAAAAAAGATGATTGATTGTAGATCTTAATATTTTTTAATCTAATTATTTGTATTTATTTATTTATTGTTTTAAAAATATCTTAAAATATAAAAAAATTTTATGTTCAAATATTTTTAAAGTTATTTATTAAATAAAACTCTTTCATATTTTCCAACTTTTAATTTATTTTTTTTAAAACTTTTTATTATATTTTATAATACAAAATAAATTATTTATAAACATGAATAAAAATGTATTAACAAACTTATTGATTTCTCATATTTAAACTTTTTAATATACTTAGCCAACTAACCTTATTGGTTTTTTCATTTTTTAAATATACATGGATAAATTGATTTAAGAAAATTTTAAATATTTGATTCTTAATTTTAAACTTTGATAAAATAAAATCTTAATATCTCTAAATCCTTATTGTGTAATTTTTTCATTATTTTACAAAAAAATTTTGATAATATTGAGAACTTTTTAAACTAGTTTATTTTTTAAATAATTAATAATTTATAAAAGTTAAATGCAAATATTAAAGAAGCAGAAGAAAAATCTAAAATACCTTCTGATTTACAACAAAGAAAATATAATACTACATATTAAGGATTTATTAAAAGTAATAAATAATTGATATTAGGAAATAGTTTTCATAGCTTTGATACTTAATGGGTTCTTCTTGCTTTTCAAACTCTTTTTCATATTAAAAAATATTTTCATTTTATTTTATAAAAAAATTGATTTACGAGATGAATTAAGAAATGTTTTCTTTGAAGAAGAGATATCCTAAAATTCTCATAGGCAAGCTTAGGAAATGGCAAAAAGTTATTTTCTTTGTAACATAGTATTGTATAGTGAAATAAAAAATTTAGAAAAATACTAAATCTATTCCAAATGTTATCAAATACTTCAAACTCCAGCTCCAATCTTGAGAAGAAGTTACCCAAACTAGTACTGGTAAAAATAGATAAAAAGTATTAAAAAGACAATAAATAACAGCACCAGCAAAGAATATAAAAAGTAACTTATCAAAAAATCTGGATATTTTAGTCATGACTCTTTCCAAGCAATTCATAACAATCTTCAATCCAAACATGCATAAAATGATACCAAGCAAAGGAACCTAAAAAACAAATTAGTAAATTTTAAATCTTGTAATTATCAATGAAATAAATATATTACCTCCTTGTCATATGGTCTTGTCAAGCAAAAGATAAAAAGAAGCTTGCTAAAGAAAATAAGAGCTCTAAGTGGTCTTTCTAAATCATAGTCATAGTGCATAAAAATAGTAGTTAATTCATAGAATTCCTTATTTTTTAGATAAAAAAATTATTTAAAATGCTATCTATTTTAGTTAAAATCTAATTACAAGAAGAGTTCTGAAATATCCAATTCCATTTGGAAATTTTAAATTAGCTTTATTTGAGCATTGGTTTTCAGCTAATATTCCTAAAGTAGGTTAATTGGATAATAAATTTTTATTATCAGAAGAGGAAGCACTATTTGAAGTTGCAGGACGTGTATTAGTTGTTTAATTTTAATTTATGGTACCAGTTATATGAGGATTAAAAATTGTGGATTGTGTTCTATCATTTCTGTTTTAATCTCCTGATTTAATGTTTCTATTGAAGTGTCCATAATCGTCTTAATCATCTTCGCCGTCTTCATTATCGCCTGCTCCAATCATAGGGATAGTAGATTTTTTTTTTGATTTTGTTCTTTACAACTTCTTATCATTTCTTGGAGCATTTTCAAAGTTATTTGTTCCTTATTTAGTTTTTTTTCTCTAAAACGTTCTTGGATTATTATCAAATGGACTATTATCTTCACCATCCACAGCATCTATAGTTTCAACAACCATACCATCAGAACCTATTTTCTTCTTTTTATTTTCATCTTCATCACCTTTTGGAATAAT
Organism: Tetrahymena elliotti 4EA; assembly: GCA_000231825.2. NCBI lineage: Eukaryota > Ciliophora > Oligohymenophorea > Hymenostomatida > Tetrahymenidae > Tetrahymena > Tetrahymena elliotti. Next base: position 88,140 of record JH720312.1, on the reverse strand, counting down.
CAAATCAAAAATTTCTTTATCTGTTTTCCTACGAATATCTCCTCTAAGTTTCATTAAAGTGCCATGACGTTGTATAACTTTTCTCAAAAACTTTATTCCTTTCTTTTCTGGATTGCTAGGATTATTATTATTCTTATCTTCGTTTGATTTTTCTGGTTTTAATCCGTTAGCATTTCTAGGTTAAACTTAGTCTTCGTCATCATCTTCCTCATCTTCGTCTTCATTTTAATTAGGGTTTTGTGAATTAGGATCTTACTCATCATCATCACTTCTACTATCTTCATCATCTTCGTCATCTTAAGGATTTTTAGGCGTATTTTTATTAAATGGCTTTTTCTTATTTTTTCCTGAACTGCTCAAGTTGTTAAAGTCATCTAGGGCTTCATTGCCTAGTAAAGGATTGCTATTAACAAATTTATTAGGAGGTTTCTGAAAGTCTTAGTCATCCGGATTTAAGCCATTTGAGATTGGTTTGTTAGCATTAGCAATTAATGTACCGTTTCTTCCTCTGCGATTTAGAACTTCATTACCACTAGCTCCAATTTAAGGCATAGGTGCTATTTTCGTATATGGAAGAATTTCTCTTGGATCTTTAAATGGTATCCTTGGGCCCTGAGGTTTAAATTTAGAATCTAGGTAATAGCCTAACAAAAAAACAATTGCACAGTAAGTGCTTTTTCCAATAAAAATCCAAAATATCAACAAATTTAGTAATGGTATGCTCTACCTGAACCAAACTTAACAATCTTATGGATTTGGTCCTGTACATATTTCACAATTTTCATAACATGGCTGACAAGTTTAAGTATCATAATCCGTATAGTAAGTATCAGGACATCTCTTCAAACATTTTTAGTCAAGTAAATACCAGCCAGTCTTTAAAATTAAATAATCAAATGAAAAAATGTCAAAAGAAAATAAATAACTAAACATAATATATTAATATTAACAAAATTTACTTAACACTTGGTGCATTTTGTTGGATCACTAGCTAGGCAAACAGCACACTCTACAGGACATTCTATACATGTTTGACTAATATCATTAGGTACAAAGTGAGCAGGACAGGTAGTTAAACATGTATTTTTGAGAAGATATGATCCTTTATAGCATGATAAACAATTATTATAGTTCACATCTGTGCAGGTTTTACAAGTTGAATCACATAAACTGCATACATTGAGAGTTTAATCTCCATAGTAATGATCTGGACATTATAATAAGCACTCTTTATTATACAAAAATCGACCAGAGCTACAAGAAACACATTCTGTTGCCAAAGGACTATTATTACAACGAGCACATGTTTAATGGCAAGTAACGCATTAATTAGGATTAGTTATACGGAAATAGCCTATTGGACAATTTGCTAAACATTAACCATTCCATAAAAATCTATTATCTGGGCAGTTTTAACATTGATCATTTGAAGGTCCTGAGCATGTATTACATACAGGATTACAGAGCTTGCAAATTTATTGAGGACTCTTTTATGGATATTAACCATTTGGACAAACAGTATCACAAGTATGAGTATTTGTATTTAAAAATCTGCTATTATTACATGTTTCGCATTAATTTGACTACCCTCCATAACATGTCTTGCAAGTAGAATCACAATTTATGCAAGTATTTGTAGGCAAATCATTATATTAACCTTCAGGACAATTCGATATACATTTGTTAGTAAGCATATATCTTGTTCCTCCACAACTAAGACAGTTATTATCTAGAGGCCCTTAACATGTCTTACAAGTTAAATTGCAATCTTCACAAACAAGAGCTTGAGTGTTTGCATATGTTCCATTAGGACAATTTTAAAGACATTAATTGTTATAAAAATAGTACCCTATTTTATAATTTATTCAATAAAAAATAAGGAATCAACCTAAGTTTATCTCCAAATATAATTATTTACCTAACATACAAGCCGCACATTAATTATCTAGTGGTCCTGAGCAAGTTCTACACCCACCAAAGCAACTTAAGCAATTATTTGAAACGCCGTCGTTATAGTAAGAATCAGGGCAATTAATATAGCAGGAACCTTAAGTTCCTACAAGCAATAGATATCTTCCAGTATCACATTTAGTACAATTTTAATTACCAGAATCAGTACATTAAAGGCATGTACTGTGGCAAGGTTTGCAAACAAGGTTAGTTGTATCTGGATAAAACCTGTAATTGAAATTATTTTGAATTATAAATCTGTTAAAATTAAATTTTACCTATCAGGACATTTAGCATCACAACTGCCTGAAACAGTAAGATAAAACCCTGCTTTGCAGGTTAAACATGAATTTTAACTTCCAGGAGGATTACAAGTAGCGCAATTACTGAAACAAGGTTTGCATTAATTGAATGTGGTATCAGTCCAAAAACCACTTGCACAACTTAATCCACAAGTACCAGATATTATTGTAGTGTCCAAAATAGTCAAAAAATATCCTTATGAACATCCTGTACAGTCTGAAGGAGATCCAGTAAGGCAGTTTGTGCAGTTATTAGGACATACTTTACATACTCTATCTGAAACATCACCATATTTACCGGATGAGCAATTAGGTAAGCACTTAGCGTTATCTAAAAAATTTGGATTACTACATTAAATACAGTTTGTTGATTATATATTGCAGGCATAACAGTTTGGATCACAAGGCTAACAGGAATTTGATAAAGTTTATACATATTTACCAATCTATATTTAAAAATTTGAGAAATATAAAGATATTAATAAAAAAATAATTTTATTACGGAGCATGTTGAAACACAAGTGTTGACATCTAAATAATTGGTACAAGTAAGACAATTAGTGGTAGTACTTCCATTACAAGTAAGGCAGATAACATTACAAGGCATGCAAGTTCTATTTGATATTTCTGGGTATGTCCCAGAAGGGCAGTTAACTCCCAAAACACATCTATTACTTGTTTGATCTAAATAATTAGGTGAGGCACACTTTGTACAGTTATCAGCTTAGGGTCCAGAACATCTCAAGCAAGTTGAATCACACTGCTAGCAAATATTATTTGTATTAGCATAATAATAATCCCCACAATCTGAAACACATGATCCTAAGAGTAAGAAATCACCCGTGTTACAGGTATCACAATTATTTGAAGCACTTCCAATAGAACAAGTAGCACAATTTGTATAGCAATCTTAACAAATAGGTATAGCTAATGTCGAAATTGGGAAGGTTTTAGCTGGACAAGGAGAATAGCATGCATTTTTGTAAAGTAAATATCCTGAAAAGCAGTTTATACAACCAGCTGCTCCACATTATTAACAATTCTGAGGACACTTTAAAAAACAAAAAAAAAAAATTATTTTGATACAAAAATAAAATTAAATAATTTACTGAATCTAAGTATATTTGAACCTCTCTTATACCAAATCCAAATGAATACACATCTGCATTATTGTAATTAGTATTGATGGTAATAGTTAGCTATGAGTTTGAGTGGGTGTATGCAGGTTTGTTTAAAGTGATAATATAATCATTCTTAGATGTTTTACCACATATTTAGCTACCACCAGAAGAAGGAGCAGATATTGTTTCTACTACATTTCCATCAATACTTAAATAAGCATTTGTAGAGTTGTCCCAATCAATTAAGACAGCTTTAAACATTATTTTTACATTGTAATGCTTAGGAAGATTTGAATAAATAATTTCAATATAGGTGCCTTTGCCAAAAATACCAAAACCTCCGAATATTCTGTTTGACCCACAATCTGAAAAAACTCCAACCATTGCCATATTATATATTTTCCATCCCATGTTATAAATAGAGATAGCAGAAAAATCTGTTGAAAATAAACCATAAGCCAACTAATATTAAACATCTAATTTTATAAAAATAAAAAAAGAATAAAAATTTTCATTAAGAAAACTCAATAAAAATTTACTTTTCACACTAGAATCTGCTGTAACACACTACCCTTCAAATTAAAATTAGGGTGTAGTACAAGTTATTTAACAAAATCCGTTACTATCAGGAATTTAGCCTGAAGGGCAAGCAGATACACAAGATTATAAAGATGCATATTGATTTGCAGGGCAATAGCATCTATCACTTCCATCTCTTGTTCCTTGAGGACAATTTAAACAATTAGTATATAAGCTACCATAACAAGTTGAGCAACTCTAATGACATGTATCAAGTGAAATTTATATCTATCTAAATAAAATGTATTTGCTTGTATTTCCACTAACATCTTAAAGAGCAACTTAAAGAGTCAGTGTTGAAGCTGTATGTGGTGTAGACCAATATCCTTTGAATATATTTTAATTTAAAATTATTATTGTTGTTGTTGTTGTAGTTAAAATAGCAATAAAAACTACATTATTAATTAATTTTCTTTCCAAAAATTAAATACAAATTTTAAAATCAATTTTATTATTTAATCAATAATACTAATTTTACCTCTATAAAACTTATCTTTTGTGCTGGACCCACAAAAATTATCATAGTCACTTCCAGCGTTATAATTTTATTATGTAATCAGTGTACCATCCAAATACAGATTGAATAAGTCCTATTACCAACTATCTACAAGAACAAAATCTATTCTTACAGATGCTAAATAATGTTGAGGAAGACCAGTCCAAGTCTTTGAAATCGATTAATCCTTATAAATTGGTCCTAAAAAAATTCTTGAAGACTCAGAATAGGAATTAGAGCAAGATTATGTAGTTGAACTTGAGTAACCAGTTGTTGAGAAAGAAGCATCATTATTCAAGCTCTACTCTTGGACTATCTCAGCTATAAAAACATTATTTTTAGATTAGTAAATAAATAGGATATTAAATAAAAATAAATCAGTAAAACCTGCTAAGACTGTTGCTAAATATCTCACTAGGAAGTAGAAAACAGAATGAAATATTAACTTCTTTTTTTATTGCATAATAAAAATGTAGGACAATTAAAGTTAAACAAATTTTTTGATAGAATTAGCAATAAGTTGAATTAATGTTTGTAATTATTAATATTATACAGATTAAGTATTCACTTTTCTTATTTCTGCTTTTTACTAATGTAAATTTTTAATTGCTAAAAAGAAAGATAGACGTGAAAATTAATTCGTTCATTTAATAAGATAATTACTCAAAATAATTGTATGGCATAAATCAATATTTTTAATATCTATTTGCATTTGCCTAATTTTAACTAATTTTAAAGACTCTTCAAATATTTAATTATTCAGATGTAAAGAATATTATTTAGCATCATCATTGTTAATAATTCCTTTTTTTTTAGCCACAATCTTAATGTTAATATAACATTGATTGTCATCTAATAACCATCATCCTTTCATTATAACTTATGTATTAATTGTTTATTTTTCCTTATAACTAAGTAATCATTTTTTCTTTACTGATTTTTTTATTTTTTATAGGTAATAAGTAATCATCTAATTATAAATATTACTATATACCTGCTGATACTTAAAGAGCTCTTAATAGTCGATAACAACTATTTAAAAGGAAAATGTGTAACCAACAGAATCTTCTCAAGTATACTATTTTTTGCTATAAAAAAATTAAAGTGAATATCTTGATTATTTTTTTTCATTTCTTTATATTACACAAAAATATTTTTATCTTTCAAATTATAAAATCAATAAATAACCTCAGATTTTCTAATATCATTAATTTCAATATACGCAATTGCATATTTTTTACAATCTTAATATTTTAAGATAAAAATTCCATAAAATCAAAAATCGAAATAATTTTAAAATTAAGAAAAATGTGAGAAAAAAAATATTAGTAAAAATATGCCTTTCTTTTTCATCATTTTGAATAAAAAAAAATAAAATTTCTTTGTAGAGAGATGATCTTTTTTTACAGATATACAACTAAAGAATTTAAATTGAAAATTTATAAACTTTATACAAATTTTAATTATTTAGTTATTTAATATGAATTTATTGTAATTAAAAGTCCTCATAGTCTGAATTAATTTCATTTACTAGAAAAAAAGCAGCATTCATTTTTCTTTAAAAAATAAGATTAATAAAAATTGAGGTATTATTATAAATTTATAAGTAAAACTGAATTAAGATATTTTCTTAAATTATTTAATAACTTAACCTTTTTCTTCCATTTAAATTAAAAAATCATTTTTTAAAATTTAATTATTTGAAAATAAACTTCTTTTATGTTTGATAATGCTCTATATTCAAATGAAAAATACAACATCTTTAAATAATAATTTAGAATATTTTCACATTTCAAAAATATATATCTTACTTTTCTAAAAAGAATAATAAAAATTCAGGTTTTTAATCTTAAAGCTATCTGCTGCAAAGATATTTTTATTAGAAACATTATTTAGATTTTAAATTAAAAACCTTGTGCATTGTGAATTAAATTATTTAGTTCTAATTTATTTTATTTTCAAACCTTTCTTAAAAAAAGATTAAAAAATAATTTTTATTTTTTAAATAAAAAACTAGTTTGATGTTTTATGATTTTATTATTTAAAGACATCTTTAGAAACATAAAAAATATTTTAATTTATTTATTTTACTTAAAAATTAGCCAATATATGATATCAATATTTGAATTATTTACCATAAAATGAATAATTTTTATTAGTTTTACTAGTTTTTAAATGAGTTAAATTCTAATTTTTCTTGTAAAAATGTTTGTAGTAAGAATTGAAGCAACATGATAAAGATTTTGATTAAATAAAATAACATGATGTGTAAAGTCAAAGAGTAAAATAATTGTGTCATCATTTAATTAAAAAATATAAATAGTAGAAGTAATTTAAAATCAATAATATACATATAAATATTAAATAAGATGCTAGAAGGAAAACACTAAATATAGCATATTATAAATAACTATTCCTTGAATCTTAAAGATAAGAGAATAAATAACTTATTTAACAAATATTAGATTGAGATCTAAGCTGGATTTACTGTTCTTTTTTCAAAACTCATATTTTTTTATAGTTTATTTGGTATTATAGTCAATATAATATTTTCTAATTAAAGAATAAGAAACTGGATATTATTTTCTTTAAGCTTAGTTTTTAGTATAGCTAATCTAGCAATTAGTAATATTTTATAATATATTTTATTGATATTTTTTAAATTATTTAATTTAAGATAAAAAGTTTCCTAAAATATCTTACTGGATCACTAATATATTTATCTTTAGTACTTTTATTGTTATAATAACTTAAATTATACTCATAACAAAGTGTTCGCTCAATTAAACTTTGGTTGATATCAGGAATTATGGTAAAATGCTTTTACAAAGTTTTTAGTCAAGATTTATTGAAGATTAAATGGCAACATTCAATTTAACATTTTCCTATTTTAAACACAAATAATCCTTTTTTTTGATAAAAAGCTTCTTTAATGATTGTGACATTAAATTATGTATCTAATTGGCTTATAAAGTTTGTTTTGATAGTAGGTGGGATGATAGTACTTTAAGTGACTGGATATGATAATTTTATTGATTAGTAAAATATTAATGCTCTTTTTTTTGAAGTGACCTTGCTTTTAATTCTTTATATGAAAGACAAAAATGAAAAAAAACAATTTATATAATTTCATTTACAATTTTAACAACTCTCATTGTAGCAGGATTTAATAGATAAATTAATACCCTCTTCTATGATAATCCTCTCTAAAGATGGGCTTTAACAACTTTTATAATCATACTTAACTAAAAATTCTATAAATTTGTGGAACAAATAAGCCTAAAATGGCATCAGTATAGATAATTAGAGTCAAAATGGGAGTAAATCCATCTAACACAATATAAATTCTAAAAGGAATTATGGATTAGAAAGTAATATTTCCACAATTTCTTGGGATGAAATAAAAATAGAATATGCCAATTAAAAGTGTTCTGAATTATTTAAAACATCAGATTTATCTGAGATAAAGATTAAACTCCAAACAATCAGTACATATGAAAAAATGGCTGAAAATTTTATCAACTTAGAAGAAAAAATTGCTTCTTCAACATTGTTAGATGATATCCTTTAAGAGTTGTCATTAGGATAAAGTTAGCTTAAGAGTGATTTACTTTAGTAAAATATAGAGTTAAAGAATTAAGAGTCTTAAACTAGTTCATCAAACTAAGACTTTGAGATATTTGATGTAATGGAGTCAAAAAAACATTTTGTCATAGATAATTAACTTTTTAGAGCTAAATATGCAGTTTGTATTTGGAGTAAAAAGCCTTGCATATTGGTTTTATTTTTGAATGAGTCTCTTTAAAAGAAGAATAACCATCTATAATAATTAAATTAATACAAAGACAGATTGCTAGCAACAGTTTCTCATGATTTAAAAACTCCTCTTAACTGTATTATTTCTGTTACAGATTATCTTAAGACAAATTTATAGCAAGAAATTTAAGGACTTAATGAGTAAATTTCTCAAAATCAAAATTAAAGTGATATCTTTGGATCTACAAAATATTTAAATTAATCTGAAATGAATGGATCTGTTAAACAATAAAATTAACTCTCTTTATTTTGTTAAAAAAACTAGAAAAATTAAAATGTATTGGACTCTAAGTTAGATATTATAAACTCAAATGGAGTTTTGAACTCAGAAAATAATTAAGGTAAAGACTAGCTATAAAATTAAAGACTTGCTGCAAATTCACATAAAAAGTAATGCTTAGAATATTTATAATTGATTTATAATAATTCGATGATGCTTTTGAATATGATAAATGATATATTAGATTATTCTAAATTTAATAATAAAATAAAAATTAAGCCTAATGTATCTTAATTTCTACTTTCAGAAGTAGTTTAGGAAGTTTATGACATTTTCTCTTTTTAGGTTTAGTCAAAGTAAGTTAAATTAATTTAAGATCCCAACATGAACATAACCCTAAGCACTGACAGAAATAGAATCAAATAAATAATTATGAATCTTGTGAGTAACTCACTCAAATTTACTATTTCAGGGTATATCAGAGTATCTGCTATCGAAAATTAAGAATAAAATCTTGTTGGAATAACTGTGGAAGATACAGGGATAGGAATGTCAGAAAAGATTAAGATATAACTATTTAAGGATTATCAGACTTTTAATTAAGAAAATTTGAATTAAAATGGTAAATATTTTTTGATCAAAGTTTTTGTTTTATTTTGAAGATTAATCAACTTAAATATTTATATTTTATTTAGGTATAGGATTAGGACTAACTATTTGCAAAAAGTTTGTTGAAATGCTTGGGTAAGGTTCAGGTTTTTAGGTTGAATCTGCAGAGGGTTAAGGCTCTAAGTTTTATTTTGAAATACTAAAAAATTACACTCACAGCAACACTGAAAAAAATGAATTCGACATTTACCATCATATAAAAGATGAGTTTGGTATGGAATCACCAATAAAATAGAGATAAAAGCCTAGAATTTTGAATTTAAATACAACTTCTGTTAACTCTTAAAAGAATTATTCAATAGACAGTAACAGCTAAGATTTGATTAAAAGCAACTCTAATTAATTTAATGCAAATCTAATTTTAGCTCAGCAATAAAATTTAGAATTATTGAAACTGGCAGATTAATAAATAGTTTCTTCAAGCTCATAAGAGTATAATTTTATTGCTCCTCATAAAAAAGAATCTATTTTTGTAAAGTAAGTGAGAAAACTTTCATATAATTATGAATAAGAAGATGATATTCCTACAGAACTAGCCTAAGTCGAATGTTCATCAATACCTTAAACAATATAAAGAAATATTAAGTAAAATAAGAGTAATATTTTATAACAATTCAAAGAATCAACACTAAATAAAGAAATTAAAAAATAAAATAAAAAAATTAACATAATGATTGTGGATGATTCTTAATACAACTTAATTACTATGAAATTGCATTTAAAACCAATAAGTTAGATTGACGTTGATGAATTTTTATTTGCAGAAGAAGCTCTTAAATAATTTTAATTTAAAGATTATGATATCGTCTTCACTGATGTCTAAATGCCAATAATGGATGGCATTTAATTTGCTTAGAAAATAAGAGAAAAAGGTAAAAACATTCATTAGCCTTTGATAATTATGGTATCTGCTGACACATAAGATAAATATGAAAATGAATTATTAGGACTCTCTATATCAGGATTTATTAGCAAACCTATAGTAGATAAGTGTAAATTTTAAAATATGATATACTCTTTAATAGACTAATTGTGAAATGCTATTTTAATCAAGGATGTAGTAAATCAAACAGGAATTATGTTAAGCCTCAAAATAAAATCAAAACAAAAAAATATAAAATAATAATAAACAAGAACAATCAAGCCAAGTTATTTTTATTTTTAGTAAAAAAACTTGAATTAAAGAAAGTTTAATTAAAGTAGCAACTTTATTTGTTATTTAGTATCAAAATTTTTATTAAAAAATGTTAATTATTTTTTTGATTATTAGCAAGCCTTAAGCTATAAGAAATTTATTCTAAAACATTTTATTTTTTTAAAAAGAATCTTCATCTTACCTAATTATCTTGTTAAAAAAGATTAAATTGAAATAATTATTTTTTCTATTTCTCATATCTATCTACACTAAATATTACTATAGAAATCATTTATAAATGAAATCTTTTTATTAACCATAAAAAAATATAGTTTTGCTTGCTTATCAAATAACTTTGAAAAAATAAAAATACAACCAAATATTAAGATTTTAGAAGTTTAATCTTTTTTAAAGAGCTTTAATACTATATCCTTATAGCCTAGATGTAGAATTTTAATATGGTTAAATGGTAAAAAATCATAAATTTATCAGGAATTGAAGTTAATTTACTTAAATAAACTTTTAATAATTAAGAATATGAAAAAATATTGATGAAAAATAGATATTCATATTACTATTTTAATTAAATTGAGAAAAAAAATATTAAAAAACTTGGATAGGAGGAATTAATTTTCAATACAAGTAAAGTTAAAAAAATGAGTTTTGATGAAAAAGAGAAGAGTTAATTGAGTTGTTTCTATCTTAAAATAAAAGAAAAGATAATCTCAGACTTATTTTAGAATAGCTAAAATATGTTTTTACTAAAAATTTTAAAGTATTTTTCAATATTTTAAGTTATTGTTGGAATAGCTTTTCTCATCTCTAATGCTCTAATCTTTAACAATATTTAAGGTTTTGTGCTCATATCTTTAATAACGCTACTTTCAATGGTAACCTTTATAATAAGTAAATAAAACTTGATGGATAAAGCTTTCAATTTTTATTTTTGAAATATCATTTACTTAATATTAATATCTTTTAAATTATCTCTACTATATAAAGAATCTTTTTTATTATTTTTATTAGGAAACAAATACTTTAAAGTAGCATATCTGTGCATGTGCTTTATTTTTTTGATTGAAATGGTCTATGTAATGTACAATCTCTTTGTAAGAAAAGATTAAAAGATATAATATAGTGTTTTTTTCTGGCGTTTATATAGTAATAATACTTCTTTTTACTTATCTTTAGGTAGAGTTTACAGTATTTTTTTTAAATATAGCTTGTTGTCTATGTTTTATAACACGATTCTACTAATCATGGATTAGTAAGGCTTTAGTGATGGGATTTTGTACTATAGTTTTTTAAGTTCGATACCAAGATTCAGACTATATACCTTATATGGTTATCATAGCTTTTTTAGAATTTCATATAATATTTATATAATATTATGATGAAAAGTAAAGGAAGAATCAATTTATAATGAATTATAATCAACTTAGCAATCTTAGTATACAACAGTAAGTTATAGATTTACTTATCCCTTCTTCAATGATAATATTCACTCCTCCTTACTGTTTTGAAAAAATAAATAATATAAACTAAATAAATATAGACTTACAATAGACATTCAACAAAATGACAATTAATGATAAAAAGAATTAACTAAAATAAAAAACAATTTACAAGTGGGATGATGTCAACATAAATCACTTCAATAATAAGACAAAAGAGTTATTTGAAATAAATGATTAATGTGAATTAAAATAAAAGTTAAATGAAATGGTATCATTTGATTCTTAAAATGGAAATCTTATTTAAATGAATTCTAAAAGGGAATCTTTCATCTAAGTTGAAGAACAAGGTTAAACAACTATACTTTAAGATATCCTTTAAGAAAATTTTTAATAGGAATATTAAATTTATGATAAACAGATTTAACAAACAACAGATATCTCAAATGTTGAGCTCAAAATTCTTAGTATAAAAGAGTCTAGAAAGTGTTTTTGTTTTAAAAACTAATTTTACTTAGCTAAATATGCTACTTGTCTCTGGTAGGGAAAGTTCGCAATACTTATTTTGTTGAGTAACGATTCTATTGAAAGGAGAAATCAGTAGCTTGAGAAAATGAATGAATACAAAGATAAATTGTTAGCTACAGTTTCTCATGATCTAAAAACTCCTCTAAACAGCATAATTTCTATTACAGATTATTTACAAAATGATATAATTTAATCTACGTCTTCTTTTATATCAGAAGAGTATAACTCCCCAAAGAATTAAGTTTAATCTTAATTTGTATTTAATTCAGAATCTCAAACTTGTAACTAGATTAAAAACTCTTTGTAAACAACGCAAATTAATTCAATCAAAAAAAAATTTTAAAAACAAAATAAATCTGAAGAGTAATTTGTAAACAAAATACACTTTACTCATTAAAAATTACTTAAGATAATATATACAAACTCTATGATGCTTCTTTAGATGATAAATGATATTCTAGATTATAGCCAATTTAGTAAAAGTGCCAATTCTATCAAATTAAATATTACTAAATTTAATTTAATAGAACTCATTTTAGAGGTTTTTGATATATTTCAAATTCAGGCTCAGGCAAAGAATATTTAATTAATTTGCAATAATTCTCAAAACGAAAGCTCTATCTTGATATAGACAGACCGAATTAGACTTAAATAAATATTAATGAATTTCATCTCTAATTCATTAAAATTTACATTAGAAGGCTTCATTAAAATTAATATTGAACAGTTTGAAGATTCTTAAAATAAAATTGGAATATCTGTTGAAGATACGGGAGTAGGAATGACCAGTACTATAAAGTAAAATCTTTTTAAAGAATTTGGCACATTTAATTAATACAACTTGAACTCAAATGGTAATTAAAAACAATTCCTTTTCAAAATTTTTTCTTTGAGTAAGTACTTTATGATATTAATTTAAAAATAGGGATTGGACTTGGTTTGATAATTTGCAAAAAATTTATTGAAATAATGAGCAGCAATAGCTAAATTTAAGTTAGTTCAGAAGAAGGAAAAGGCTCAAAATTTTATTTTGAATTAGACAAATAACCAAAATCTGACTAAATATAAAAGCAAAAGATAGAAAAATTAGATTCTTCTATTCATTTCTGTAGTGATTAAAACAAAATATAGCTTTAAAATAATACTAACAATAGCCCCAAATTTAATGACCAAAAATGTGAGAGCCAGAATCTTATTTTAGATTCATAAGAACATTTGAATAGACTTTTAAAAGTACAAAAAAATCTTTAAGAGTTAAATAATTAAGATTGCATGTTAATTCTAACAGAAAATCACAGCTAATACTTAGATGAGTAGTCTACTTAAGAATATAATTTCTAAAGAAGACCAAAAAATCTAAATATTACAAAGACAAGTATTTTTTTTAAAGAAAGCAATGAAAAAATTTATTTAGAAAAAGTACCTCAACAAATTGCTGTAAAAAAGATTAAAATTATGATAATAGATGATTCCTAATTCAATATTCTCTCATTAAAAGTAAATCTCAGAGAATTTTCAAATGAAATAAAAATTGAAGAATTTGTTGATCCTACTAAAGCACTTAATGCTTTAAAAAATGATTAATACGATGCAATAATAACAGATATACAAATGCCAATAATAAGTGGAATTTAGTTAGTATAAACAGTTAGAAGTATGGATAAAAATATAAAATAACCTGAGGTAGTATTAATATCTGCAGGTAGTGAATCCTATTATATAAAAGAAATGGAAAATTTGAATATACTCTCATATATTCATAAACCGATAACTGATAAAACAATATTTAAAGACTAAATTAACAAACTCATTCAAGTAATTAAATCTAAAAACCACAATAAATACATTTGAGCATTTTATTCTCTGATAGTTTTTTAACATTAAATAAATATTAAATATTTTTCTCCTTATTTGTAAATAGACGTGTTAAATTAATAGTTGTTCATTAACAAGTCATTCTTAATAATTAATTAAAAGTAAAAAATTAAAATAATATTTTTTATTAATCTGCTTAAAAAATATTGAAGATTATTTTATCTGAGTAAATTTCTATATTTTTTGTATGGCAAACAAAATTATTTTAAATATTTATTAAAGATACTATTTCTTCTTCAAACCATATAATTTACATGATATTGAATCCTAATAAAAAATAAATTTATAGAAGGAAATATAATTTATTAGAGAGAATAAATACATTTTTATTTATTAAGTATAATTTAGCTACTAAAATATAATCTTACTTGTTTAATTATCTACTAATATAAAACTTAATTATTTATTCAAAATGGAAATGATATTACTTACGTTTTATTTATATTTTTTAGATTAAAATTAATAGAATTTAACTAGTATTTAATCTAAATGCAAATCTCACATATAACATATCATATGATTAGTTTAGAAATATTATTTATAAAAAATGAAATCATATTCTAACTAGTTTGAAATAAGATTAAGAAAATATTAATTATAATTTATTGAGATAATAGAATTAGAGACTAACTCAGTTTTTATTAAACATATTTACATAAAAGTTAACTCATTTACTTTTTTAATCTTTTAAAATTTCTTCTAATTATTTAGATCTTTTATTTTCGCTTGATGTAGATTATTCAGTACTTAAGTTACTTATTACTGATAATAAATATTCAGGATTTTCTAAATTTTATTTGATTTTTTGTATTTCCTCCTTCTAAGATTAGATTTACTAACTATATTCAATCTGCTTTTCTTAAAAGCTTCTAAAATGATTACTAAACTTGCTCCCTATTAAATACTTTGGTAGAATAATTGTCCCAATACTAATACAAACAATATGTCTTGGATATCTAAAATACCATGGTAAATTTGTTTTAAATCCATTACCAAAATAATATAGTAATCCCATAGATAAAAAAGATTAAACTTAAGCTATTTTATATCCATCTTTTAAATCATTTAGTTTAACATTTGTTGCTTGATCGTCTTCTTATGAAATCAAATTATGATTTGGGTTAATACTCCATAAATCTAGATAATTTTAGAAATCTAACTATGCATTTTCATCCAAATATGAATAGTATTCTACTCTTGCATATTTAGATAGTGCAAATCTATTATACAAATCAAAACTCATTTCAAATTTATTTCCTTACAATTTATCTAATAATTATATATTTCTAGTTTCCTATTTTATATGTTTTTTTATGTTGAATTCAAGGGTTGGCTACTTAGATAATTGAAAGTATCTATCTATTTTATCACTAAATCTGAATAATAATTACTCTATAAAGAGAGTAATGTAGATATCCAATGTACTTTTTAATATACTAATAATAAAACGAATTTATTAAATATTTTAAATTTAGCATCATCTTTACACTGCAAATTCTAGTTTATAAAGTCATGATCAATGAAATCCACCCTAAATTTATATTAATAAGAAAATATAAAATAATTACTTTTTTTATTAAGATTTTAAATTCAAATTTTTAAATATTTTATTTTAAGTAAAGCAAAAAAGCAAATGTATTTCAAATATTTGAGATAAATTTTTAGTTTTTTAGCAAAAATAATATTTTAAATAAATTATTTAAAGGAATTGTAAAATTCTTTAAAAGTTTTTACATTATTTTTTCAATAGAAATTATAACAAGAATTAGAAATTCGTATAGACTTTGCTATATATAAGATATCATAACTCCTTTTGTTACTTCTTTCAAATAAAATAGATAAAAATAGATTGTTTGTAAATTAATCTGATAGAAAAACCCTAACGCTTAAGACAAATATTCAAAAATTAAATTTAGTACCATTCATGAAAGCTTAATTAAATAGCCATTAAATTTTTATCTATCTATCTTTATTTTTAACATGAATTTAAAAAATATGTTTAAAAAACATATAAATAATTTATTTAAGTAAAATTGATATTAATATTAATAATTTAAATACATGTTTTAAAAAGGATTTTATATCATTTTTTACTAGATTTTCAATTTAGCTTTAATAAAATTTGTAAAAAGTTATAGAGAGAAATACATAAATACTAATTACTAATAAATTATTCAGTAATATAAATAAATCAATATAATAATATGATGGGCTTGTTGTGTATTGGTTTATTTTGCAAATCTTCTTCTAAATAACTTCTCTCCGTCTTACTAGAATAAGGCATAAGAATCATTTAAATACGAGAGTGAAATTAATTTACTCATTTCTTCAAAAAGGAATTGAACTGGATTTTTAAAATTAGGAGTTTGAACTCAATTGATACGCTGTCTTCAAAAATAAGTGATAGTATTAACTATAAAAGCAACACTAATGTTTTAAGTTAGATTTTTCAATAAAAAATATTGATAATAGCTATTATATTAGAGTTAATGTAAAAAAGAGACAAATAATTAATTAATAATTAAATGGTATCAGACATTTAATCAAAAATTAATTGGAATTACTGTGAAAAAAAAGGAGAGAGAACGCATAAAAAATATTGATAAACAAATTAAATTAAATTAAAAAAATACAAAGAAAAAATAAGAAACAAACAAACAAATAAACCTAAAGACTTAAAGTCTAACTTATATACATTCAATTTATTAGTTAATTAATTAATTCACTATATATCCAAAACGGAAGCAAGTAAAAAATAAGTAGCAATAACAACAATCAACACCTAAATAAAAGCATAGATATTTAATAAAGCTAGAACTATTAGTAGACTACAATAATTCATAATAGATGTACTAATCACTTTAGCAACAACCTAATAATTATGGAGCCTATAATAATTTCTAAAGTAGGCCTATTTCTGATATCAATTGGTAAACATATATTATTTTTTTACAGTAGAAAATAACTTTCAAGCAAAAATAGTAGGAAAATAAAGATTTAACTATGAGTTCAATAAAATTTTTTTTGTTTATTTTTGACAAAAATAAAAATATTTTTGATTAAATTAGATCAATTTCTTGGATTTTCATCAAGATGAAATAATATTCATTTCTTTTTTTAACATATAGGAGTAAAGATAATTAATAACCAGCAAAAGAAGTAAGCCGTAGCTCCAAAGATGACCAAT
This sequence comes from Tetrahymena elliotti 4EA, assembly GCA_000231825.2. Taxonomy (NCBI): domain Eukaryota; phylum Ciliophora; class Oligohymenophorea; order Hymenostomatida; family Tetrahymenidae; genus Tetrahymena; species Tetrahymena elliotti. Next base: position 70,808 of record JH720312.1, on the reverse strand, counting down.
CTTCAACCAGCACAAGGAATTAGTCAAGAAAAACTGTTGATGATTATACATTCTTAGATTAAAACGATAAAAAGGCCTTCCTTGGATAAGGTTCCTATGGTACTGTCAAATTAGCAATTGATAAATCTGACGGAAAAAAATATGCTATAAAAATGGTATGTTATTATTATGTTCATTTATTTATTAAATTAAGGATATGTGAAAGTATTCTTTAATTCTCAAAAGTTGAAAATTTTGAGCCATCTAGAGAATGAATTTAATTCCCTAAAAGATGATTTTAGGCATATATTTAATAGCATTTCAAAAGGATTAATATGCTACTGATTTCAATTTTCTTATATAGAGACAATTGTCTTATGATTTTAATTTTATAAATTAACAAAATTAGATGCATAAATCTACTATTTTCCAATATTGTACTATTGACAACTTGAAGAGAGAAATTAAAATTCAAAAAAGAATGAATCACCCTAATATTTGCAAACTTTATCATTATTTTGAAGATAAGTAATACGTTTATCTTGTTTTAGAATATGCAGAGCAAGGAAGCTTATTCCATAACCTCCGTAAAGTTAAAAAATTCTCTGAAGAGCTTGCATTCAGATTCTTTTATCAAACTTGCTTAGGAATAGACCATCTTCATAAAAACAGTATCATCCATCGTGACTTAAAGGTACCTACTTTTTCAAATCAAACATTGAAAATTTAGTTAAAAAAACTAGAACGGTTTGATATTTAATTGAGTGGATAATATTTTAATCCATCAAACTTACTTAAATGATTTTTAATACTCACTATTTTTGAATAAATTCAGTGAGAATGAAAATACAAATATACTTAATAAAAAATGTAAAGGCATGAACAGCCCAGGCACCTAGAAATTATTAATCAACTTAATTTTCTATTTTCTAAAATATTAGTCAAGCAAACAACTAATTGAAAAATCAAAAAATCCTAACTGAGAAAAATTAAATTAAAAATAAAAAAAACCTACTTTGATAAGGGAAATAAAGCTGAAAATAATGGGAATTTGAGCTTGTTTTTAATATGCAATAGTTAATAATAAATTCAGTAAAATAGAAATAAATAAATATTAATTACTTATTTCATTTAAATTTGATACATTATTTTTAGTCAATTAAAAACATATCGAATTCAAATCAGTCTTCCCACCTAACTAATTTAAAAAAAATTATAATTGTTGTTTGATAAATAGAATTTCAACAAAACTAATTTTTTATGATTTTTTAATATTAATCCCCCTAAATAAACATTAAATTTTCTTTCATAAAATAAACCAAACTGATTCTACATTTTTAGCAAAATTTTCTTTTTATAATATTTTTTTGATTCCTTATTTTAATTAGAAATATTAACTACTAAAATTAATATTATTTACTATTTAATAGCCCGAAAATTTGCTTATTGATGGAAAAGGAGATGTTAAGCTTTGTGATTTTGGCTGGAGTGCTGAATAAAGAAATAGCATAGTAAGAAAAACATTTTGTGGTACTGTTGATTATATGCCACCAGAAATGATTGAAAATTAACCCCATGATCACAGAGTAGATATATGGTGCCTTGGTATATTATTGTATGAACTCATTCATGGATATGCACCTTTCTTAGGTCATGATGATCAAACTAAATTAAAAAATATCCGCAATCGTTAGGAAATTGTATTTGAACCTTTTGTACCTAAGGATTTAGAAGAATTAATACGTGGTATTTTATAACATAATCCTCTCCATAGATTATCTATGGAGGAAATCTTATCACATAAATGGATGTAAAAATTCTACAAGAGAACTGGCATTAAAATTGATGAAGTGATGAAATAATAAAATCAAAACACTCTTGCTTAGAGATCAATATAAACTAAACATATTATTGCAGATTAACCATCTATTAATTCTGTTAATGATAGTATTGCTTCTTCAAATGATAGATCATACTAAAAATTTTAAACTTTTCCTAAAAATCAATACTAAAATAATATGTACTATTCTTAAAACAATACTCAAAATGTGTATCCTCGTTACATGGATAGTAACTCTATGTATTATGCCCCATAAAAGCCCATCTAATAAAATTCCACAACCGAGAAGTAGACAAAGGATGAATCATTCTTAGATAGATTCTTAATTGCTTTTGGTTGTATGACAAGAGATAAAAATAAAAACTGATCAATTTATTTTAATGGCTTGGTACATGATTTCTTTTAACAATCAATAAATAAATGCTTGTGAATTAATTAGATTAATGAAGAAAATAAAAATAATAAAAAGTAATGAAAATATAAAGTAATACAATAAAAAACTATTAATAATTTTAAAAATAAGAAAACACAACTGATTATTAACTAAATTATATAAAAATAAATAACTATAGTAACTACATTATTAGATACGCTTATCAAAAGATAAGATTTGAATAAAAAGAAAATTATTTCAAAAGATTGGAAATTAAAGATCTGTTAGTCTAAATTATCCATTGATCATTAACCTTAATTTATATCTATTTCAATTATCTATCAAGACTAGGTAGGAAGGAATTATTTACCTCAATTATTTAATTGTATAAACTAACTAAATAACTACACTAAAATATCTATAAAAGTCAATCTTTGGTTCAATAACTGATAAAATTAACTATTGAAAATTCTTGATACTAATATTATTTCTACTCTTTCATAAATTTATAAAAAATATATTAATAATTAATATAATCAGTTTTGTTTACCTCTGTTTATTTATTACATTTGTTTTGAAATTATCAATTCTTTAATCAGAGTGTTGTCAAAAACTCCTTTATGATTTTATTGAAAGTAACCAAATTAAATTATGTTTGAGTTGATTCATCTTATCTTTAATTAAGTTAGACAATAACATAATTTTAGCTCTATCTATTAGCATGATTTATTTTTAAAATTTTTTGTTTTCTTGTAAATAAATTATCAGAAAAGCAGATTAAATCTTTAATTCATAAAATTGATTTATTATGCTTAATATTTATTCATAAAGTGGGTTTATAAAATTTAATTTATTTTTATATTTAAATTATTTACAATTTAACAATTTATTATTTTTTCAATTTTGTATTTCAAAGAAATTAATCATTTTTTTATTTTTGATTAAAAAAATGTTTTTTTTTTTTTCAAATCAAAAATCAACAATCAAAATTTTGAATCTAAGAAATTAGATAAATTTGCTTAGGAAATAAGTAATTTTTAATATTTTTTATCTTTCAAATACTGTTCTAAAAAAATGGATCTTGATTAATTTTAAGAAAGTTTATTGTAATCTGTCAAAAAATGTGTGGAACAAATAAAATAAAATGTTTAATAAGAGAAATTAAATCAAAGTAGAATAAAAAATCATTTTTCATTTATATCAAACTTAGTAAATCTTTAATTGGAAAAACTCAAAAGTATTATGGTTTTTGATTCTTCTAATGTGGCAGAAGAATAATATAAAAAAGAAAAAGAAAAGAACATGGGAGATATTAGTAAATTAATATAGAAATTAAGCAAAGAAGTAAAAGATAAATTAGAATCAAGAGGTGATTTCTTTTTTGAGAATATAGAGTTAGAGAATTTTGAAGCTCCTGCGTTAGTTTTTAAAAAGTTCACAAATTGTTGTGGTTTTTTCCAAATGAAAGATGAATTGAGGAATGGAAGAGGAATAGAATTTTTTGATTCTGGTAAATTATTTTAATTTATTTAATAGTTTCACATTTTATCAAAAATATCAGGTGCTTTCTATGAAGGATATTTTAAAAATGATAAAGCCTGTGGGAAGGGTTACTATATTTCTTCTACTGGTTTAGTGCACTAAGGTTATAACAAAGATAATACCTATCAGGGATATGGAGAATGGCCTTTATAAGAATCTTTTATTGGTGAGCATAATGATAACTAAGCTAATGGATTTGGGAAAAAATTCTATAAAAGTGGTGAAACATACATTGGATTTTGGAAAGATAACAAAAGATTTGGGTATGGAGAAATACACAACAAAAACTAATAAGTCAGTAAAGGAATATATCATAATGATAAAATAGTGAAGTAGATCTGATAAATAATTGAAAATTTAAGTTAAAATAGATGAAAAAATCTATTGTAAATTAAAAACATTTTTTCTTAGGCCATATTTAATCTAAACTATGTTACTTATTGTTTCAATAGGGGATTACACATAAATTAAAACAAATACATATTATTTTATTATCTCATAAAAAAATGTATTTTTTTAACGTAAATGTAAGTAAGCTTATCTGAAAAATGATAAAAATTTGATTAATTTCAATCTATTTTGATTATTTTTAATAATTATAATTTTATCTCATCATTTGTTATAACTCATATTTAATTTATGTTATTATCTACTGACTCAAAAACTAAATTTCCTAAATATAAATTTATAAAATAATTGAATATAAGATAAATCTATAAGGAGCAACTTAAAAAAGTAAATGTGTATGTATACGTTAATAAAAGGACTAATTTTAATTATTTTAATAGTACATTTAGTACAATAAAATTAAGTTTTAAAAGCTAAAAAAAATGAAATATCTTATATTTTTCTTTATTTGGAATAGCAACACTTAATGATGAATAGACACTTTTATAATTTCTGATACATTGATAGAATTCTACAAAAATTATTATAATTATAGCAAAAAAATAGTAATTAATGTGTGAAAATCTATTATTTAATTTATTTATTATTTTTCAAACTATTTATTAAATTCCTAGAAAAGTAGAGATTTGAGTTTTATGAATCTTATTATTTATAAAGCATATAATTCATCTAATTTAATAAAGAAGATACAATCTTAATTTTGATGGTGATTAGATAGATTAGACAATTTTAAAAATAAAGATTTAAGGATAGCAATAACCTTAACTTATTGATAAATAATTATTTCCATAAAACTTCTAAAATTTAATCAAATTTTGTGAGCTTTTTTTGAAATTAAATAAAAATGCTATTGATTCTGCAAATTAATTTAAACTAGAATATTTATTTATCTATAAAATTTACTAAAAAATATTCTACTTGAAGTTTAGATCATTTTTTTAACATTTAAAATAGTTTTTTGGATTCTTTAAAGAATTTAATGATGGAAAATAACAAATTCTTCTATAATAATTTTAACGAAATCTTAAATACTGGTTTGATAAATAATCAATAGGTCTACTATTTTACTTAATATGTCTTTGAATTTTTCAAATCATTTAAATGTTTGTGTTTCTTCATTTGACGATTGATTGGTTGATTAATTTTATGAAAATGAAAATAGAAATTTTTTTATGTGTAATATAAAGCAAACCTTAATTATAACAATAATAACTAAAGAAACACTAGAGCATTAATTGATTGATTTATTTATTTAATTGTAAAATTAAATAATATTTTTTATTATTATTATTATTATAAATTAATAAGTCAAAAGATTAGATATTATTAAATCAACATTTTTCAAAGAATAATTAGCCTTTTAGATCAATTATGAGAGTAAATAGAAATAAAGAAAATTAGTATTACCCTTAATACGTAGCTCCAAATGAGTAAAATCAATACAACAATCCTTATGCGATTCCTTAAAAGTATTTTATTTTTCAGATTTATAAAGTGAAGGAATGAGATTTCAGAAAATTTTTTTTACAAAATCTATGTTAATTGCTAGCTAACTAACTACTCATAACCAAACCCTCTTAAATAGATAGAAATTAATTTCAATATTCCATTAAAATAAATTTTATTTATAAAAATAAATAGCTAGCAAGGTTAGTAATATGCCAACTCTACACCAGGAGGTGATACATACTACTAAACAGACAAATTTTATACTTAAAACTAATAACCATTTAGTATCAACACACAAAGATAAAACAGTAATAATCACTCTGATTCGTAGTCAGTATCATCGAGACAATCACCTCTTAGAAAAACTCTAAACGATTTTGAATGGGCTAATTCAGGATAACTCGGTGCTGGATCTTACGGTGTTGTAAGAATGGCATATGATAAGTACACAAGAGAAAGATTTGCTATTAAAATTGTATTTATTTATTTAACATTTTTAAATTAAAAAACACCTTCAAATGTATTTTTAGAAAGCACTCGTTTGTTTTCCAAATTTAACTAAAAAATAATTCACTGATTTGATTAAGTTAAATTATTTATTTCTAATTTTTTAACAAAAGATGCAAAAGTCTTAAATTTTTAAATTCTGCACCATCGATAATTTGAAAAGAGAAATCAAAATTTAAAAAAGAATGGTACATCCTAATATTTGCAAACTCTACCATTACTTTGAAGATAAGCAGAATGTATATCTTGTTCTTGAGTATGCTCAAAGAGGTAATCTTTTCAGTGTTCTCAAAAAGGCTAACAAAATGGACGAGTCAGTAGCTTTCTGGTATTTCTATTAAACATGCTTAGCCATCGATCACCTGCATCACAACCAAATTATTCATAGAGATCTTAAAGTAATAAAATTTATTGATAAAATTAGTATTTAATATGTAAAAACGAATAACTTTCGATTATTATTAAATATCACTAAAAATCTTAATTAAAATTTTGCTCTTAAGAACAAAACAAAAGTCTTTAAAAATTACAAAAAACAAGATAAGTTATTACCATTATATTATTTTCTTAAAATTGAGTGGTAAAATTTTATTCTGATATTTAATAATTATTGTGGCAATAAATATAGAAAATGAATAGATAAATTTAAAAAGAAAAAATCAAAATAAAATTAAATTATATTTAGATTATAAAGCTTTAAAATTAAATTATTATTTTATTAAATAAATAGCCTGAAAACCTTCTTGTAGACCAAGCAAATAACATTAAAGTATGTGATTTTGGTTGGAGTGCTGAAAACTCTAATGATTAGATAAGAAAAACTTTTTGTGGAACTGTAGACTATATGGCTCCTGAAATGGTAAAACTTTCTACTTATGATCACCGTATAGATATTTGGTCTTTAGGAGTGCTTCTTTTTGAGCTCGTTCATGGATATCCTCCATTCTAAGGAAGTAACCAAAATTAGAAGTTGGAAAATATTAGCAAAAATAAACCTGTTAATTTTAAACCTAATTTGGAATTCGACTTAGTAGATTTGATTAAGAATATTCTACAACCTAATCCTGAGTATAGATTGACTATGCAATAAATATTTGATCACCCTTGGATGATGAGATAATATAAAAAAATGAATATAGACATTAATGCTGTACTCCAATAGTAAGAAGCTAGAATTAATCATCCAAGCTCTATGAATTCATTTTCAAGTTTTGGAAATCTTGATACAACTCTTAAAGAGAGAATAAATAGATCTTAAACTTAAAATCATGATAGATCTAGAAATAACTCTAGTCACTCTAATGATTACAGGAAAATGAAAACTGACCAACTAGATAATAAACGCAATTACTCTCAAAATGAAAGAAAAAAAGGTTATGCTTTTTAAGGCATATAAGAAGTAGAAGAACCTTCACTCATGCATAGTGGTGTCTATGAAAAAATAAAATTGATGAACAACAGAAAACTATAGTAACAGGAAGAAGAAGAAAGCTTCTTTGATAAAATAATGATCGCTTTTGGATGTATCTCTAGAGAAAAATCAAAAAGAAAATGATTCATTAATTAATATATCATCATAAAATCAATAAATATACCTAAACTATTTATTAAAAGTAAGAATTATTTTTCTAGATAGCTGAATTAATAGATTGAAAATTATTTTAAGAAATTAAGATCTAAATACAATAAATAGTACAAAGAAAATACTTGCTACACTTATATCTTATAAAAAAGAAAATATTTATTACTATACAACTAATTTCAGTCATTTAAAAAATGGTAATTGAAGAAAAGAATAAATAAATATCATTTATTTCAAAATACTAAAAATAACTAATATAATTTAATTAATTACGAATTGCTTTTAGCTCAAAATCATAATTATCATTTTATTTTTATATAAATTCATATCATTCTAATGTAAAATATTTATTCCTTTACAATTTCATGTTTTAAAGCTCTCAATATTCTTCTATATTTTTTAACTTATTGTCAACTCAAAAGATAATTACCACTTTAATTTGAATAAATTTATATACCTCCTAATAATATAAACTACTTATTCAGAATAATTTTATCTTTTAAAACCTAAAGAATAAAAATTTTTTTTAATTTTTAAATTGTTTAACTTTTTATTACATCTTTTAGCAAAATACATAATAATTGTAAATTGTTTTTTAGATTTTCTGCTCACCCTTATTGATATTTTTCTAAATTTTCAAATATATGTCTAAAGAACCATACCCTCATATACCCTTATTGCTTTATAGTATTAATTAGGAACCCTGTGTAAAAAACATATTATTATTAACATTAATACTAATTCAGATTAATTTTTTTAGATATGAATTGAAAATAAAATAAATAAATAAATTTTTAATAATTTCTTTTTTAACTTCTGTTAAAACAGAATCTAATCACCTAATTAAAACTATTTATTAAAAATATTTTAGTCTTTTAAACTACAATTTTATTTATGAATTCTTACTTGCATTCAAAAATATTAAATGCTTTATCATACACCCTATGACTAAATCATAAATATCTCAATAGATTTTAGTTTTAAAATAAAAATAAAAATCTATTTAATAGAAAAAGTTATTTAATTTCATTTTTTATTAATCTAAATTTTGCTAATTAATAGGTGTTTTTTATAATATTTTAAATCTAGTTAATAAATTTGTCAAATATTTAATGACATTAGTAAATTAATTTTTACATAGAGCCTGATGTTTAGCTATTTTGATATTTTTTTAACAACGCTATCAACATACTTTTGATTAAATTATCATAAAAAATTAAAGCTGAAATAACTTAAGACTACAGTTTGTTTATTATATTTTGTTAAAAGTAAAATAATCACCAATGAATTAAAATTATTTATTGATAAACAGCTAGATTACAACAAAATTAAAATTTAAAATATAAATGAATTATGATAAAATACGAATAATTGCTTATAATATCTAGCATACTTGAGGTAAAATAGTTAAGATTTTCTGTTGACATCATCAGTGAACTAATAAAGACTTACTTAAAGTCATTTTTACAATAATAAGATAAATAAAGCAACAAATTTTATTTCCAAAAGAGTTTTTGTTTTTTTATAAATTTTACAATTAAAAGAAGAAGATAGACAGAGCTTTAAAAAGATTCAAACAGCAAATAAATAAAAAAATAATTTATTAATTATGGATTTAAGAACACTTTACAATAAAGCCATTTTAGGAGAAAACCTTTTCTAGTAAGTGAAATAAGCTAGAAGCGAGTTTCATACCAAGTATCCTGAATCCAGCCCACTTACAGGAAAAATGTTTTCTCTGAATCAAAAAGAAGGATTTATTAAATTAACATAAAACTATAAAAATTTGGCCACTATGCTTAAGGGAAAAGATAAACAACTTATTTAAAATATGCATTTCGTAACAGAAATAGGCCCTTTGTTTCTTCACTTTAATGCTTTTCTCTCAACTATCTAAATGCTAGGTACTCCTGAATAGGTCAGATATTGGGAAAATTTATCTCTTAATTTCCAAATTTTAGGAGCATATGCATAGACCGAAATGGGACACGGATCTGATGTTCAAGGATTGCTTTCAAGAGCAGATTATGATTAAGAATCAGATTCTTTTATTCTCAATAGTTAAGATCCTAAATCAGGCAAATATTGGCCTGGAGTTCTTGGTATTAACTCTACTCATTGTGTTTTTTAGGCATAGACTTTTATTAAAGGTAATTATAGTTTATGTGATCAGAATTCTTATTTATAAACAGCTTAAAAACTCTTCCTATTAAAGCAATATTTTTTGCAAACATCTACCTCCTTTCCAGTTTAAAATAAATTAATAATTTTTTTAATATAAAGGATAACATATAGGAGTTCAAACATTTGTTGTTCCTGTTAGAGATAAAAACAATTAAATGAAATTGTTCCCTGGTGTAGAAGCAGGTGATATAGGCCCTAAGTTTGGTAATTTAAAATCTTTAAAATAAATAATTAATAGTTTGTCCTGAATAAAAATCATAAAATAAATTATAATTAAAATAGGTTTTTAATATGCAGATAATGGATACTTATATCTTAAAGACTTTAAAATTCCAAGAGAAAACTTGCTGATGAGATATTGTTAAGTTTCAAGAGACGGAAGCTTTAAAATAGCTGGCAAAAAGGCAATCAAATTAGGATATGGTAGTATGTTAAATTTAAGAGTAATTCTTGTAGCTTCTTTTTGTTATGGAGCTCTAAGTTCTACTCATTTAGCCTATCACAATAGGGAATTAGTAAAAAAATACTGTGAAGAAACTTATCATATGTAGAAGAAATAAATAGGGATTAGAGATATTTACTTCAAAGAAGATTTTGCAAGAATGACTTCTTACTTGCTCAGTTCGCTTAAATTAAAAGAATTGTATGCAAATTATTAAAATGCAATACAAAAAGATGATCAAAATATTCTTTAAATTCTTGCTGAAATTCATGTTCTTTCAGCAGGGTTCAAAGCTTGCAGTTCTTGGGCTCAACTTTAAACAGTTCGCCAAAATCTTATTTATAATGATCCTATTGGTCATTTAAATTGGAGTGCTCAGCCATAAAGACTAGGAGATTCTATACCAGCACCCACTTATGAAGGGGATAATCATGTTTTACTTCAACAAACGGGTAAATACCTCTTGAAGCTCTTTAAGGTCATTTAAAAAGCAAAGAAAAGTAAAGATTTACTTTCCTAAAAAGAAAAATTTATGCTCGGAGGTGAACTTACTTTCTTTGTTGATTGTGCATTTTAGAGAAAGACTGTTGAGGTTCTTTAAAATCTCAATATGAGTGACTTTGACTCAGTACTGAGAGCTCTTGAAATGACTCTTTTCCTATATATCTAAGATGTTGCTCAAGGTATTCATAGTGAAATTAAAAGTGGTGAAAAGCTTATTCACAAAATATTCAATGAGTAATATCAGGATAGGATAGTCAACTTTAGTAAATTTTTTATCCATGTTATGAATGTTAGATACAGTAGATAGTACCTATTAAAGAATTCTTTTGAAAGTAAAACTGAAAAGACCTTAAATACACTATTACATATTTACCTTTTGAGTATGGTTGATTTATATAAAGTTCTTATGTTCACATACTAATTATCAAATGCTTCTAAATTAGCACCTATTGCTAATATAAAATACTAGCTTTATACTCAAATAAATGACAAGTTTTTAATTGATTCTTTTGAAAACCCTATAAAAGAATTCTAAACTTCAAACAGTGTAGATGTCTTTGAGAAAGAATCCTCAGATATTGAGAAATATTTATCACAAACATTAACTGATTTGGCTCATATTTAAAAATAAGCACCAAGATTATGATTACTATTCACAATAACTAAAAATTAAATAATAAATTATGTTTATTCATTTTTATCTTTTGTTTTGAAAATATAACTTTAATTTGAATTAAAAATTAATCCCATTTATTCATTTTAAAACTAAAATCAAAAATAAATTATGTTTATTCATTTTTATCTTTTGTTTTGAAAATATAACTTTAATTTGAATTAAAAATTAATCCCATTTATTCATTTTAAAACTAAAATCAAAAATAATATTTTTCATCAAGCAAATTTAATTCGGTAAGAACATTCATTTCTAATAAACCAGAAAATAAATATTTTAACTAATATTTAAATATAAGCACCAATATTATGGTTATTAAACAAACTAAACATTAAATAATAAATTATACTTAATTCATTTCATTCATTTTTCTCTTTTTTTTGGTTGTTTTGAAAAATAACTTTAACATAATAAAAAATAAATCCCATTTATTATTTTTAAGATGACAATTTTAATTTCCAAATATAAAAATTTTCATCACACACATTTAAATAAATAAGAACGAACATTTATGATAAATCATAAAATAAACATTTTAACTTTTAATAAGAAAATAATAATAGATTCGACAAAAATATAAAACTAAAATAATTGATATTTTAAAGGAAGGTTTGAAATATTTTGATAAACGCTTTACATTAAATTTATTGTTTAATAGTAATTTAATAAAAATATTTATTAGTTTATTTGTTTGTTTTTTTATTTGGGTATTTCAGAACATTAAATGAGCTCCATAGTATCTAATAAAAAAACCTAAAAAAGAGCAAGAAATTTACAAGATTACTAGTTCTTTGCAGAGGTCTTTTTCAGAAAGTGGGCCACGAATCCATAAATAGAGATTGATAAGGTTTAAGTTAGTTTTTATTTTTTCCAATTTTTTGGTTTCTACATTATAATAGGGGAGTCTATGACGAGGACATGGCTTTATTTTTAATAACTAAGGAAGTGAGTAAATGAAATTTAAAATCTATGGTATGAAAAATAATAAAAGTGTCTTTGAAAAGTGCCCCAAAATACCAACTGTAGCAAAAACCATTCCACTCCAGTAGCAAAATGTGTCTCCAACAAAAACTTAAGAAGGATACTTGTTGTAATAATAGAGACCAAGAGTACAAAATATGAAAGGCAGGAGAATTTGAAGACTGATTGTATGAGACAAGCTCTATTATTCACCAAGCCACAACTCAGTTACATTATAAAGTAGAATGCTGCAAGCAATAACAATACTCTAAGTAACTTCTAAACCATTAATTCCAGCATAAATATTAATTGAATTAGTACAAAAAGTAACTACAGCCATCATATAAAGATAATATAAAATTCCTAATTTATTTAAAAATAATTTAGCTGAAGAATATATTTTTGTTGATCAATTTTAAAATAGATTTTTTTTATAATTGCAAATATTCTCTTGAAAGGATTTTAAATTAATTTTATTCTAGATCAATTTTCTTAAATTAATCCATTAATTAGTAAATGAATTTACCTAAATTCACATAATTTCCAAAATATGGACGAAAGGCTATGGGAACAACTACATGAGTGACTCCTTCATATGCTACAAGAATTGGTAAGCTTGCTAGATTTGGAAGAAGAATTTTATAACGCCATGGTAAATCAAAAACATCATCACAAAATCCTAAAAATATAATAAAACAAATAGAAAGCATTCCAGCACAGTGTTCGAAGGCTATATGACTAGTGGTGTGCTATTTATATGAATACAAAACTCCAACCATATTAAAAATGATAAATATTGTAGCAGGAACTATTCCTAATGTTTCTGGAACTGACTTTTCACCATCTGGTGTACCTTTTTTATTAATATCTTTTCCGAATAATCCTGCTTTTAGAGTAAGCACTTTAATCTTAGGTATCATATAAAATACAGCTAAATATGTAGTAGACGAAACTGCAATGTAAAGTAAAAATGCTATAGACTATAACTTGTAATAGTAATAATAAGCTGTGCCGCTAACACTAAAGAGCACACTTGTATGTATTAGTATATCCTATAATTACATAATCCTTTTCAAAATCTAAATGAGCTAATTATTATCAATAAATTAATTATTAATACTAATATCTTTCAAATTTTTATTTATTGGGCATAGATTAATAAACATTTAGTTCATTCAAATAAAGATATTAGCTAATAGAATTTTTACAAGTGTGATCAAATTTTTTACAAAAAATCTGATAAAACTTTTATTATGAGATACAAAAAATAATCTTTTATAATGAGAAACTCAATTTATTTATTTTTATTTCCACTAAACTACTTAAAAAGTAATAATAAAAAAATAAATAATTTTATCATTTTTAAATATTCAAGAAAAAAACATTTCAAAACAGAAAGAAGATATAAAACACTTGATGAGCATATATGAATCGTTGAGTATAAAATTTATTCTTTTGTTTTGAAATTATCTGATTTTAACAGTACCGATTTATTTTTTAGATATCGATGAAATCATCCTCTAAAAATCTTATTTTGATTTTGAGATTTAATAATATTATTAACTATTTTCTTTTCTCAAAAAATAAACTCCTCAAACATTTGAAAATTGTTTTAAATAAAAATTGTGAATAAAAATAGAAAATTCTACTTATTTTTAGCTTCTCAAATGAGAAAAATTATTGAAAACAAAAAATGAAATTGTTTTATAAGTAGATCTTATAAATTTATTTTGTTTCATTCTTTTAACGTTTATATGTTTAAAATTTAGCTGGGGTCAATAAACATAAACTAAGATCACCAATAAATCTAAATTTTATATTTTCATTTACATAATTTTGATTATGAATAATTTTATTTATCTGTTATTTACTGGAATTAACTACAAAAAAAAAATATAGACATAATTAAAGATATATAATATTTCTTCTTAAAAAGCCTCTATTAAAAATCATAATTAAAGGTGGTATAAATAGATTAGTATAATTTTACATAATTTATTTATGAAATAAATTGATAAATCAATAATTTTAAAAGATAAATTGTATTTAGAAGTAATCGAGCATGGATAATTTAAGTGGATACTTAGAAAAGCTAAAATAAGGTAATGATAAGGAATAAAATTTGTATTTGATTTTACCTCATCAAAATAAATAATGGGAGAAAAACAAAGTTTATTTGTAGCAGATTGAATCAGGATGTGTTCATGATATCAAGGATTTATGCAAAATCCTGAAGGAAATGAATTAATTATAAATAAGTAATTTACAACTTGTTTTATAAGATAAAGAAGAATGGATAGTTGATTTTATACCCAAAGTTCTTCCCTTCATAGCAGGCTTAGCATTAAGAGTTGAGAATTTATTTAAAGAAAATGAAATTCAGATTCTGCAGACTGAGAAGAAATAATAAAACCATTTAAGTAGATTGCAAGTAGCTTGTTTGTTATCAAATATGTTTTTCTTAACATTTGAGCATCAAGTTACTCTTAATGCCTTACCAGAAACATTTGATTTCTTAAAATGGATAACATTTATTGTTGATAAAAAGCGCAATGTGTCTAACTAATAAAAGTTGATTTGCCTTCTCCACTACTTTTGGAGAATTCAAAAAGAATATGAGAGCAAGGAAGATACTCTTTAGAATTAGTATATTACATATGAAAGGTTAGTAAATGAAAATAATGAGCTTTTGCTTCAAATAGGTAAGAATGAAAATAAAATGAGTGATATTGAAATTGTAGATGATAGAGGTATTGAAACATTTGAAGATTTTGAATGTATCCATTGTGATTTCGCTAATAAGTTCTTAGGGGGTGGAGTACTCAGGACTGGATGTGTTTAAGAGGAAATAATGCTTACAATAACTCCAGAAGTAATGGCTGGAATACTTTTTTGCTAAAAATAAAATGATAAAGATGCTCTTTTAATAACTGGAGCCTAGAGATTTTGTCAATTTACAGGCTACAAAGAATCTTTTAAATTTTAAGGTCCAAATTATCATAAAGCAGAATTAGATAAGCTTAATAGAAAGAAGGTATACACGCTTGCTATGAATGCTATTTCATTTAAACAAAACCCTAAAGATTAGTTTAAAGAAGATAAAATACATCGTGAATTAACTAAATGTTTTGTTGGATTTTAAGGATCATCAACTTCAGAAACATCAAGGACTATTCCTATTATAACAGGCAATTGGGGATGTGGAGTTTTTAAGGGAGATCCATAATTAAAGCTTATAATTTAATGGTTGAGTGCTTCTTTGCTATCAAGAAAAATGTATTACACAACCTTCAAAGAAACCTAATTACAAGAATGCTAACCTGTGATTGATTTACTCAAAGAGTAACAAATAAAAACAATTTATTAAGGACTTATAGATTTCTCAGCTCATGTTAGTAAAGGACACTAAGGGTCTTCTATTTTCCAGTACTTACTTAAGATGTTAAAGTGAACACACAGAAATTTGAATAAATTTATTATCTTACTTTTAAAATAAAAAAGTTCTACTTACTTTCTTACTTACTTACATAAATAAATTAAATTAAATTTCTAAAAAGAAATATTTAGTTTTTGAGCGTTTACTAGACATTAATTAAATATATTATATTCATATTCATTACATAAATTTTTATGATTTAATATAATTTTTAAATTAAATAAATACAATAAATTGTTTAGCAATCATTAGTTATTTATATTTTGGTTAATTAATAAACATTAGTCTAGTATTAACTTAGTAATAATCGTTTGAGTGAGATTGTTTATTTTTAAATTTTAGAATGTTTTATTATCATAGTTATCAATTAGCACTTTTCAAGCACCATAATTTTTTATATACATAAATATTTTGTCATATTCTTAAATATTTTAAATTTCTTTCACTTACAAATATTTATTTAAATTTTACTTATTATCATCTTAAATTCCATAAAATTAAAACTCTACTCCAAAATTATTGATATCAATATTTCTAGCAATCAGATTTTCTAAATCAACTAAAGGAACTGTTTTCGGTATTTAAAAACGGACATATTTATTTAATGTAGGTATAGCAAGATTAAGCGTTAGATAATTTTCATCAGAAGTTCTAATCATTTTTATATCAAATACTTTTTTTAATTTAAAAAGTTAAATGTCAAAAAAAAATAAAAATTTGTGAATAATTTTCAATTTCGCAATAAGTAGGACTTTAAAGCAAATATATTTTATGGGGTTAAATTGTTTTGTATTAAATATACGAATTGCTAAATTTTACTTTTTATTAGTTTAGGATGCATTATTTAAAAAGTTAAAAAATAAAATCATATTATAGTAGCTAAAACAAAAAATCAAAAGCTGAAATGATATTTGAATAATAATCATAATTTTTTTATAAAATAATATTTTTCTTAAAAATAGCCATAACCAGCTTCACATCATGATAATTCATTTACAAATAAAGTTTCTCTAATTATATTTTTAATACATTTTATGAAAAATCAGATGATTCGTTGGATTTATTCATTACAATAGGAATTTTTTGCTTGATATTTTTTATTTTGCAACCATCATTTAGAAAAATAAAATTAATATGAATGAGAAAGCTAAAATATTTCAAGTTTTAAGTTAAAGAGATACATTAAAGATCAAACTAAAACATTTTATAAAAATTACCTTTTTTGTAAAATGTTGAATGAGGAAAATATGTCTCTAAATTAAAAAACAACTAATTCTTTTTTTAAAAACTATTTTGTGCAGAGATTTCTAAATTTACTAAGTAAAAATTATAACATAAAAAAGAATTGGCTTTAAGATTAAAATGATTTCAAATCACATAGAGTAAAACATATTTTTAGAATTAGAAATCGATAATGAAAGTTTATGGTAAATCAAAAAGAAGATTCTTCAAAAAACTATTAATCTTTGTTAGTAGTAAGAGTACTCAATTGAAGAATTAGAGATTATATTTGAAATGATACAAGGAAAAATTCAATTGCTTAATTTAAGTTCATATTTAAACAATCTTGATTAACAAGGCTATAAAGAATTTTGGGAAAAGATTTTACCTTTTATTTCTGCAAGTGCTTTGAAAATGGAGTGCTTGTTTTAAAAGAATAGTATAAAAATATTAAGAAAAGATAGTTAGTAATTTAATATATTAACGAAAGAATAGATATGCTGTCTTCTTTCTAATATGTTCTTTTTTACATCAAAAAAATAAGTGTAACATGTAAATTTAAATGAATAAAAAGATGATATAATTTAAGAAATGAAAATAGAAGAACATCCATTACAACTACCAAGATATGTGGATATGAAAAACATACTAACTAAAGTGGAAGGTTAATTAGAAAACCAATGTAACATACAAAAGATTTTTTGTATTGTAAACTATTTTAAAAGAATCATGATAAGTTCTTAATCTGATCTGTAATTAAAAATCATCTATTAGAGAAAAAAGCTATTACTCAATTAAACTAAATTATAATATCTCTATGATTCTACTTTTGATCAAAATTTAAATAAAATTTTCCTTTAACCACTTTAAATTGATAACTCAAATAGCATATAGCATTTCGAAGATAAATTTGAATGCATTTAATCTGATTTTGCAGATAAATACGTAGGTGGAGGTGTTCTTAACAAGGGATGTGTTTAAGAAGAAATAATGTTCATTATATCTCCAGAACTGATACCATCTATCCTTTTTTGTGAAAGATTAGCAGATGATGAGGTTGTATAAATATCAGGAGCAGAATAATATTCAAAATATAGAGGCTATGGGCCCAGCTTTGAATATGCAGGTAATTATATCAGCCAAATTTAAGTTGATTAAAAGTTATAGATTAAACTAGCTCATTACACTATTTATGATGCTATGAATTTTAGAAATAGAGAGAGTGAATAATATTAGTGGTAAAATATCTTAAGGGACCTCTCAAAGGCTTATTTAGCTTTTAATCATATAGGAGATTACAATTTATCACTTTTACTATAGCCATAGGTTGATTAAGAAAAGAATTTTGAAGAAATAGAGAATTAATATTTACCAATTATAACTGGAAACTGGGGATGTGGTATGTATAAAGGGGATGCTTAACTTAAACTATTTATTTAGTGGATATCTGCATCTCTAAATGATAAATAAGTTGTTTATTGTACTTTTGGAAATCCTCTACTCAAAGATGCTTAAAAAGTAATTGAAGCTTTTTAAGGAAGACCTATTAATGAGATAGTTAAATTGATTCAAGATTTCCTATTAGTGTTCAGAAAGTAGGAATTTTTTTAGTTTCTACTGTAAAATACTAATAAATGAAAAAAATAGATAAATCAGATATTTTCTATACTTTCATAATTTTTAATTGTCTAAAAATTTATAAGTCTCTCTTTTATTTTTTAATTTTGAAATAAAAATTAATTCTAAATTTTATCCTGATTGTCCAACCAAATTTTGATTACTTATTGATTGATAAAAAATTCTATTCGTATCAATCAAATTATTTTCTAAAATTAATCAAATATAAAAATACATTATTATTTTAATTTGAGATCTTAGAATTAAATTTGGATTTTTAAAATAAACACCATTAACACAATTATTTTTGAGAAATTAATAAAAGTAATTGCACATTTGAAAGTTAAGATTAAATAAAAACAAAATTATTTTCTAAATAAATACAAGTTATAAATAAATCATCTTAATTTATTTTTATAACTTCTATGAAATTTTTTTATTCAATTACATTATATTTTAGCATTATTTGAGGAATATTGGCTTCTTTAAAACTCCTCTTATTATTTTTTTGCTGGTGATGAACCATAATTATCCTTTTTTAATAAAAATTTAGAGGATTTTGAGAATTTACATTATTATATTAATTAAATTGGAGTCTATTTATGACATTTTTAGATGAATTTTCTTCAAAATTTAAAATAAAGAAAAGAAATAAATAACAAATTATTGCTTAAATAAGTAACGAATCGATTATTGATTAGCTAAAAATAAAATACTTTTATAATATATAAACAAAGAAAGACTTTATAATTTATTTTCTCTAATTTAAATGCATTCTTTAAGCTTATTCTCTTCAGAGAGCTATTTTGAATAAGACCCATTCCATCACTGAATTATTTAGGGATTTTTGTAAATCTTTAAAATCTTTTTTTGCTAAACTAATGTTTTAACATTGTTTGAGGTTTGTTAGTTTTATATTTCACCTTATTATTTATTTGTTTAAGGAGAACTATAGTTATCTTACATTATTTTAGCAAAATCATCTGCAGTATTTACCTTTAACTAATTTTTTTAAATTCTTTCAATAAGATTTAATTCATAATTATTATCATTTGAGCTATTTTCCAATCTTTTGTTAAGATCTTGATTCTCATCTTCATTATTAGTTGAGTATTTTAATTCTGAATTACCTTAGTCATTTTTTTATTCTTTTAAGCCTTGCTTATTATTTTCAAATTCTAAATTATTTTAACCTTAATTCTTTTGATTTAAGTCTGAACTAGCATGATTTTCTGCTAGATAATTTTTGTTTTTAAAATTTTTTTAATGATTGTTTTCTAAGTCTGAATCATCAGATTCCTATAAAATAAAATGATTTTTAATATTTTTAAAAATAAAATTAAAATACCATAAAAGGTTGCTCTAAGTCTTCATTTTTGGTGGGCTATTTCTACTAATTTTAACTACTTTAATCAGGTTTGTTATGATTTATATCAAAGCATTCCTCACATATGAAAAATTTATTTTCACCTTAGCCTTCACACTCCATACATGTAGTAAACACTTCATTTTCTTTATTATTTTAAGCACAAAAGACACATTAACCTGCTTCCAGATTGTAAAATAGAATGTGATCACCATGGATTTTAATCTACTTTTTTGGCTACTTTTCAAAAGGTTTGATATTCTGCTTTCTACTTTCATTTAATTTCTTTTTATAGCTTTCATCATAATCTGAATCAAAATCTAACTCATCACTCATCTATCTATTGAGATCCTTGTCAAAAACGGATGACTTGTTCTTTAAGTCTTATTTAAATTTAATTAATTGAGAATATTTCTATCCTTTGATTGGAGTTGTGTTCTCATTAAACTCATTACTTTCACTCTCTATCTCACTTTGTTAGAATTATTTTCTATTGTTCATCTATTATTTATTTTTTTAACCCTTAATTGGTATTTTGTAATTTTTTAGACTATCTTCATCATCATCGTCTTCTTCATCATCTTCATCTTAATAATCTAATTCTTCATCGTCTTCATCACTTGACTATCTTCCAGAAAATTTTCTATTTACTTTATTACTTTTTTTGTACTGACCTTTAGAAGATTTTAAGATTTGTGTTTGCTCTCTCATAATAGATTTTCCTAGCTTGTTTCTCTCTTCAGTCCATTCTTCCCAAACCATAATAATATTACTCTCAGAAACTGTAAAACCTAATTTTCCTATTTCTTCTACTACCTTATGATTGGGAACTCCAATATATTTTAAAGCAACTATCATTCCTTTAATTTCTGGTTAAAGTTCATATGTTGCAATATTCTAAACTTTATCATTTTAAGGTTATTTCTAAGAGTCTTAGTTATTTGATAAATCTTATCTGATAAAATTGTGTTCATTATTTAAATCATTTTCTGTTAAATTATTTTAATTTAAGAGATTTCTGGAATGCTCTTCGGAATTTTAGAAATTATCTTACTAATTTCTATATGAATGATTGAAATAATCAGTATCGTTATTCATTTGGCTTTGTTGCTATGTTAGGGTATAATTATGATTAGAATTATCATATGTGGAGGAAATGTTGTTTCCATTAATTGTAGATTAATCATTCATACCATTTAGAGACTTCTATTGTAAATTTTATTTAAAGTTTGAAGAATTTCCTCTTTATTCTTCATCCCCTTAAGAGGTCTATTACCTAGGATAATTAAAGACACCGTTTTTGTGCTTGCTATAATTTATGCTACTTTCAGGATTGTCACAGTGCTCCTACTTTGGGAATATTTATTTATCAGATTCTAAATTTAAATCAGTCATATATTCCATTTTTTTAAATTTTTTTTACTTTTTGTTGTGTCTTGAAATTTTTATGAATTATTATTTTTAATTTATTCATCAAATAATTTCATATTTAATTTTTTAAAACAAGTAAATTATTAGAAGGATTTAAAATATTCTAAAACTTTTCTAAATTTTTATAATAAAAATTTAAATTCACTGACACCCTACATATTCGAAAAATACAAAGATAGATCTTTATAAAAGATTAAAATAAACACAAATTTTTGGAATTTTTAAGAAAGATTTGAACTTTTTTAAATTTGAAGATTAAAACACTCAAATTTCTTTAAATTAAATTGACATCAAAGTGAAACTAACTTGAAAATACATATTTTAATTTTGGCTGGACTGATATAATTAAAATAGATATTTTGAATTTTTTTAAGAATTAAATACTTTTTTTCAATAAAATCAATTAAGAAAATAATATGTGTATTCATGTTAAATGAAGAAACAATTTCTTCTAAATTTATTTATTAGGGATGAAATACTTTTTTTAAAGTTTATGTTGTTAGAATATTCATATTCTCAATAAATATTACTTAATTTTAATATTTTTCTATTAAAAATACTTTTTGAAGATATACAAGAAAAGGAATTAAATATATTAACTATTTTATAAAATCATGTTTTCTCATTTCATATTTAGAAATTGATCTGACTGAATAAAAATGGCTTTTATCTAAAATATTTTGATACAGCATATATTCTTACATCAACTAATAACAAAGATTACAAAACTTTTGTGAATTAGTTTAAATAGACTAAAAATACTAGTTATTATTTTCAAATATTATAATTTTGATTTGTATTCTATAATGAGTTAGTAAAAGTTTTAATACTTTTTATTATATCCTTTTATTTGCTCTTACTGTTAAGGAAGGTAGAAGGCACTTTTCAATATAAAATTAAAAACTAACTTGAAATAAATTTATGAAATCTTTATTTTATATTTATCAAACTTTTATTATTATCTTAATTTCATAGATTAAATCAATATTATTGAATCAGTTAAAAATAGATTAAGTTTATCATCAAATTTAAAAAATAAATATATGTGATGTGAAAATATAAAACTTTGAGAAAGAAACAGTTTAAAATTTTAATTAGTATTAATACTATTGTTATCTTTTAAATTTCTAAATAAGTTAATTTTTTACTTCAAACTTTTAAAAATTAGATTATAAATAGAAATTTAAATATAAAACGAAGAATTAAATTGGTATTTTCTTAGTAGACTTAAAGTTGTTTTTACTTAACTATTTAAAACTGTAATTTTATATAATAAAATTTTTAAGATTAATTAAATTAAAATTAAATCTAATCTTCTAAAATAAAATTTGAAATATTTTAGTTTTGGAGCAGTTTTTTAGTTGGAAATAAACAATTAATAAATTGAATCAAAAAAGAAGAGTTAGAAAACATTTAAGAATCAAGGATTTAAATTTAAAAAATAGAACCAATTTTTCTATCAGACTTAACTAAAAAATAGATTAATTTATAAAAATTTAAATTCTTTTTTGGATTGATTTAAATTTTGTATCAAAATTTTTTAGTTAAATTTTCTCATTTGTGTGGCATTTTATCTTCATAAATATATTCAAACAACTTTTATAAAATGATTTCTTACTTTGTTTAAAATTGTAATTGCTTTTTTTGGTTTTTTTACACTGATCATGAAAATTTTATTTTAATGTAGATTATTGCAAATTCAAATTTTAATTAGAAAAATTCTAAAAATATATATGGATTTTGTAAAATTCAAAATAAACCCATGCGAAAGTATAACAATCATTATAATTACCATATTTTTTGAATTTAGATTGCATTTGCTGAATAAAAATTTTCAATTCAATTTTTTAATATATAATTTAACAAGAAAAAATTTACATTTGGTAAAGATAAAAATCCTACGAACTACATTTTTTTATTAAATTAGATAAAATACCTACTAATCAAGAAAAAAATTTAATTTCTTATTTAGGGCTAGATATCTAGTAAGACCAGTAAATTTTAAGAAAATAAAGTTGATATTTATTACACAATAATGGGTAATGATAAAATTCTATGTAAATTATTCAAGCAACAACAGAAAGATAGAAATTAAATTAAATTATTTTAGCGAATATTTAGTGAAAATTCACCAACTCGAATGACAGATTTTAGAATAAATAAATAAAAGAATGAATCTAGACAATAATGAATTTATGCATATTATATTAATTGTAATTTGAATAAAATAGATAGGCTTTGATTATTTAAATTAAAAAATTTTTGAGAAAAGTAATGATTATTTCTTTTCTTCTTTAATTTGGAGTAAAAATTAGACTCTTCCTTAATAAAGAGTAGATAAAAAAAACATTAAACCTATATGATTTTTTTAAAGAACAGGGTATTTTTAACCATTAATTAATTTTACTCAAAATTTTACAAATTTATTATCGTTTTCAAAACAACAATTAAATGAACATCTAAAATTAAGTGAGTTTGAATGTTTTTATATTTTTTTATTGAAATTTGTAATGGTTAAACTTACAGTTCTAAATTAGCAAGTGTGCTCTTTGCTATGAGAGAAAATAAATCGAAGAGATAAAAATACAGATGAGATGGATATAGAGTTTAAAAACAATCAATATTTGATTTAAATAAAGTTTGTACAATAGGAGAAGTTAAGTAGTTTTATTAAGAGATTAGTTGGTAAGATATAGCAACTATTATTTTATTATTCCTAAAAAAGTCTTTTATTCTTGCTCAAAGTATTTCTTCCTTCTCATAATGAAAACCCCATGTAAATTAAAAAAATATAAAATAGTAGAAAGTGTAAATTTGTTAATAATTTTTTAAAATGGGTGGTTTCCTCTACCTCATACAAGAGATAGATAAAAATTTAATGATATTATTGGCTAAGAGCAAAAAAACGCCAGAATCAATCGAATCTTATTTATGAGTAGACAGTAGATTGTTTATTGATGAGCCGAATATTATTTATTCTTAGAGAATCTTTTAATCAAAGATAAATATTCTTCAATCTTTGTTTATTTCTATCATCAATCAAACAATCTCTCTATTTATGTTTATTTCATTGAAAAAATAAAAAAGAGAAGGATTGGATAGCCTGCATTACCAAAAAAATAGTTTCTTATTTTAAATTAAATTGTCTATTATAACTACTACAAATGTTCATTGCTTATAAAATCTTTTCCTCTATTTTTCTATGGTTATTGAATTTTTTTCTAGTCTACTAAAATTATCTAGAAATATCACTTTACATCTATGCTTTTATTCATGATTTTCTCTAGATTGATTGCAAAATGCGAGCAGTAAAGACACCTTGAATGAAAATTTCATTTATAGTATCCATTTGATCTAATTGTAGTAAATTGTCTATTAGTATAATAGACAAATTACAAGAATTGCCTCCAAAAAAATACTTTTCTGAATGATATTTTCCCCTTCAATTAATTGCTATCATTTTTGAGATTATTTGGTATAAGCAAATGAATAAAAGTGCTTTCTCTTTTTTTCTTTTAATTAATTAATCAGTCAATCAACCAGCTTTCTCAATTCCTGATTGTATCTTACTTCTTCTTATTTATTAATTTTTATCTATCATGTAGACTCTATGTATTTTTGTAAACTAGCATCTCCTTCAAAAGATGAAATTTTCTAATGATTTTGTTAGACTTCTCAAATGTGCAAATGAATAATTTGGTCTAAATCTAAAAAGGATTACTAACACAGTTAAGTATAAAACAAGAATACATTCGAATTTAGATTAATTTATAGAGAGGCCACTGAATAATTTTTAAAAAGATATTTGTTATTAAAATTAATTTTTTAATGCACTCACTATCAATAAATTACGTGTTTTTAATCTACTAATTTTCATTTCCATAAGCGATTCTTAATATTCACTTAGAATAAATAGAGTTTCTAATATTCTTTTAACATACGGCAGATCATTTTCTTCAATTATAATCAATTTTCTACCCACTTTTTTCTACATAAATATTTTTATTTCCATCTTACTACTTTTAAGGCTTATGAATGAATGATTTTTCAAATAATTTTAAAGTGTAATGCAAAAAGTATTTAGAAATATCCTTAATTATGTTTACATCATGGGTAAAAAGAATATTTGCAAGTCAAAATATCATGATTAATCTTGAGAATAATGATATCATTCTCACAATAGAGTGAAATTTTTTTTCCTTATCAGCAGATAATAACCAGAAAAATTATTGAATAGATTACAAAAGTATCAAACTTCCGAAAAAAGAAAGTGTCCTATTTAATAAATAATCTATCTATTCATCTATTATCTATCTATTGAGAAAAAAGCATTTATTTTTGAGAGGAATACTTTTATCCTTCTCTTATTTTATAAAAACTGTATATATTCTAAATAGTATTCAAAAATAATCTAAAGTAAAACTAAGATGTTTAAAGCAAGATGCGAAATAGAAGATTATGGCTTTTAAAAAATAGTCTACAATAAAGGTTAATCAAAGTATTAATGAGGAAAAGAAAGATTGTAAATAAAACATTAAGTCTTCAAATAAGTATTTCAATGTAAAAATGGTAATGAGGATAAATTATCTAATTGATGGCACAAGAGTAAAGATTATTTGAAATCTGCAAATTTAAATCGAACAAATACTAAATAGAATTTGATATTAAATATATAATTAGTTAGATGTAGGATATACAAAATAAAGTAAAGGGGTAAGATAAAGAAAATAGAATCCACTAAAATATTATATAAAGAAAATTAAATTTTAAAAAAAGAGAAGAAATACTTAATTAATTTCAAAAAATAATAAAGGCTAATTTAAGTATTTTTTAATGAAATCTTTAAATTATTTACAAATCAGAAATAATAAGATAAAATAAAAAATTTACATAAACTAACATTGATAGAGAAGGCATTTATTTAATTTACCTTCGGATTAGTTCACTATAAATGTATGGAATAGATTTTTAATGCTAATTAAAATATAAATGTAAATTCTTATTTAACTTGCAAGTTATTTCCCTTCTTAGCTTTTATGAAGGTCCAGTAAGTACATCAAATTAATTATTAAAAAAATCTCTTTCTTTGATATTTTTTTCCCTTACTTGTAATTGATATTCAATCATTGTTTATCATTTTAAAGACTTAGAAAAATTATCTATCTTTATCAAATTTTTAATAATTCACTTGTTTACTTCTTTTATTCATTGATTTCACACTTTATTTTACTAACTAAATTAAAGAAAAAAATTTAAAATCTTGATTTTTTTTCGCTTTACTTTGATTTTTACTTCAATAAGAAATGAAAAGAGATTAAAAGATAGACAAACAAACAATTCTTTATCCTTGAAATTAATCCAATCGATCAATCAATAGATCAATAAATCTATTTATAAATCAAACAAAAAATAAATAATGCATTTAAAATAATGAAAGTAGCGAAAGATATTTAAAATTGTTTTAATATACAATGAGATAAACTTAAAAGTTAAAAGACTTTTTTTAGTTTTCTTTTTGAGAGATATTTAATAAAATAACTAACTTTTTTAATTTTAATAATTATCAATTTTCGCAAACAAATACTTTGCTTCTTGATTTTTTTTAATTTTCTTTTTTTAATTAAAATAGAAAGTTTTAAGCGTTAATAAGGACTCATACAAAACATCAAAATTGCTATATTAAGTAATAGTCTAATTAAATCTTTATCTATTATTTCTATAAATTTTTTGATCATATTATTAATGTCCCATCAAAAATCAAATTAATTTTTATAATTATTAAATTGTGATATAAAATCAAAATCAATCTTTCTCATAAAAAAAAAGAAAACTAAATTAAAAAAATCAACAAAAAAGGCTAAACATCCACGCATAAAATTTTGCATTCATAAACTACTACCTAATAATTTCTAGACAATAATTTATACACCTCATAAAAAATGAATTCAACTTAGAGCTTTGGTTTCTATGAAGATTTAAAAAACTTCTCACTTCGCATAACTTAAAAATCTAACAATCAAGTAGCCCTTTGCTACCAACTCCATAACTCTCTCTAAATTAAACCTGATGTTAAGATTGTAGGAGATAATATCCTCTTTATTACCTTTTCACACTAATATGGTGAAATAACTAGCTTCACTGTCGAATATTAAAAGAAAAATCCTTCTGAAGAAATGGAATCTAAAACGGTCAATGCTGCTGTTGCTTGCATTAATCCTAATATAGCTTTCCACTAGGATGTCAAAACTATTAATTCTACTTAGATTTAACTTAACTCCTTAAATTACTACTCCGTAAATCACTATTTCTAAATTAATAAGGAAAAGGATTCCTTCCAAGTTAATTTTTCAGTAGATTCTCCTTACTAAACAACTATTTATTTATATACATTCTACTTTGGATAATTTAACGCTCTTCCTATTAGATTTTAATAATAATAAATGGATGTTATTGTCAAGCATGAATAAGAAGATGAAAATTTAAAAAGACTCACTTAATCTCCTTAAAATCCTCATCATTAAAACGATGAAGTTCTTTCAACAAAATCTTAAAGTCCCTAATAAGAAGAAATTAATATTGTTAATTTCTCTTTGACAAATACAATAACTCCAACAACAACAACAACAACAACATAATTAAGAGCTATTTAAGATTAAATGAAAATTGAAGATAACTAAGAGAGCTCTTCTGTTTAAAAAACTAGACAAAGAAAGGCTTCTAAGATTTCTTCCTCTAGCAATTTTAACAATAATGGTGACGAATCTTAAAGTACTGAATTTTAAAATAACAAGAAAATCAGATTTGACAAGAAAAATGTTGTAAAAAATTTTGTCAAGGCATTCGACAGCTACTTCTTGGACCCTCATAACGATCAATAAATTATGGCTATTTCTCATGTTGATAACAGAGAAAAATTAAAGAAATACAGATTTGATTACGAGAAACTTGAAAAAAGCATGAAATACAACAACAAAATGATCATTGCCATCATCTACTCTGAATTTAAGGATATCTTCTAGTTTTTCCTCTAAACCGAAGCTGACAAATGGATTTAACAAAGCTCCGTATTTGATAAGGAAGCCCACAGAGCCATCTTAAAAGACTACATAAGAGCTGCTGAAAACCCAAGAGATATTCCCAAAATTGTGAACCTCAGAATAAGAAACAGAGAAGCCAATGGCAAGCTTTGTTTGTGAAAAAAATGAAACTAAATAAACTTTTCTAAATATTAATAACTAATATTTCCTGAATGTATTAACATTTTCCCTCTTAAACAAATTAACAAAAAAAATAAAGTCACTCAGAACAATACTACAATTTCAATAGGATAATTAACCAAAAATTAAATAAATATATTATCAAAATAATTAAAATTAATTTAAACTACGAATTCTCTATAATACATACTAATATATTTGTCAATATTTTATAAAATATGTATATAACTCTATCTAAATCTAACTTTAAAATATTTCTTTTCTTTCAAAATCTTCAAATCTTTTCATTTTTTTAATCATTTTTTCTATAAATTTCATTCTCTTTTTATGAAAGAATTTTGAATTCAATTAATTTCTTGTCTCTTTTTTGCCTTTTCTACGATTTTTCTTTGTGATTCTAAAGCAATTATCATTCACTTATTTCTAATTATCTATCTATACTAGAAACATTTTCTAGTTTATAGACTTTTGAATTGAAAATAAAAGAGGAAAAACTGCGAACCAGCTTAGTGTTAAAATGCGATGGAATAGATAAAAAAAAATCAAATTTTTTAAAATTTAGCATGGGGAAACAATGAAAAGCAAAACAATTTTTAATAATTAAAGAGCAAACTGTAAATTATTTTTTATCTATCCACAATAAGATTATGGAGATTAAATAGCTTCAGAATGAAAATTACAAGAAGATTTAATTATAAAAGTTATTTATCTACTTAACAGAAAAAGTATTAAAAAGTATAGACTAATGAATCAATCAATAATAAAGTTAAAAAAATCAGTTTGTATTTTAGAATTACAAATTATTTTTTGATTCACCTAAATTAATCAATTTGTAAATTAATATATATATACTAATCTAAAGTTGATTTTCTTATTTGTTATCTTCTTCTCCTTAATTTTAAATATGTAAACGAGATATTTTATCTGATTTATTACATTATCTGACCAAAAAATAAATAAATAAATATCCTTTTACATCAAAATCTAATTGCATTTACGTTTGAATTTATTATAACTAAATAACTTATTAAAATTTCTCTACCAAAATTTTGTTTTCCAAATAGTAAATTCTCTTTGTCTTAATTTTATATCTTTCTATATTAGCTATTACGTTTTAATCTAACTAACAAACATCATTCAACATCCGTTGTAAGATATCCCGTTTCATTAATGAAAAGAAGCAAAATACATAAAATCATTTGTTTTTTTTACACAATGATGAAGAGAAATTTAAAGATTTGATTTTAATAATTTTATCTAAAAATAAATTTACTCGAATTTCATAAAGACTTCAAAGCTTACCAATAAAATGTATATTTACACAAATTTTTTTAGTTAGGTGTGTTTTAAATTTCGAAATATTGTTTATAATATATTAAAAATTTTATTCTCAAAATGCTCTGGTGCAATTTCCAGCCTGAATTTTAAGATTGAAAATTTGAAAAAAAGCATAGCCTTTTCAAGAAATGTAAACAATAGATAAAAGCCACCAGAGTGAAACTAAAAAAGATAATTTGATGAATATTACCTCAAAAAAAGCAAATCACAAAGCTTTCGTATTATTTTTATAAAAAAGAAAATGCTGAATTCGAGCCTTATTTATGCAACGACAATGTATTACTAAATTCGAGCAGTCTTCATTTTGACATAATAGAAGTAATAATTATCCATATATTATTTAGACTCGAATTAAAAATGAATATAAATACAAGTTTGAAAAATGGTTTTTATCAACAGTAAATTTTCTTTTCATTATAAAGATATCAAGAAATTTCTTTATTTCAAAACCTATCAAAGATAACTGTAAAAAAGAAGAAGATTATTTTAATGAAAATCTATGGTTTTTAGTATTTGGTAATATTAAACATAAGAAAACCAACTGAGTTCATTAACTTAAATCAAATAATTTTCACTAATTTTTATTTGATCTTCATCACTCATTATGTTAAAGTATTAAATGTACTAGTACTTTTGAACTTTTAATACATTTACGTTGCTAAAGACACTTATCTAGCAACTCTTCAATATATAACACTATCTATCCTAAATTTTTATTTTTATAACTTAAGAGCGTTGAAATATAAAATTTTTAGGCCTTTTGCTTGATTCCTTTATTAACTTAATAAAATTTAAGGTCATAATAAAGCCTCATTTAGTTTGATTATTAACTTTATGCTTCTTAAAACCTTATGATTTTCCTTTCTTTATTTGATCTTTAAACAGCCAATAAATAAAGAGAAGTTATATGCATTTGTTATTTTTACTTTCTGTTAGTAACCATTCATCAGAATCTAAGTAAAAATATAATATTGTAACTGTATGCATAACATAAAGTATCATCTGACAAATACAGATAAGTTAGTGTCTATTTTTAATTTATGAAACCACTTCATAAATATGTTATTTACTTTCTTTCTTTGTTAGTTGCTGTCGCAGTTGGGAATATAAACAAAAATAATGGGAATGTATTCTTTCTGCTCAAAATAGCTAAGATAATAAATATTTCATGAAGATATTAGAATAAATAACAAGAAATTGATTTTCGTACACTCTAATGTTTTTTTCAATAGAGAATTAAAAGAAATAATTAATTGTAATTCATTTTACTAAATTCTCAATATAAAAAGATACATAAAAATTAGAGCCATATTTCATAAGAAAAGCAGCCATTTTATTTTTTATTCCTTTTAAATAACTTTAGCCTATTATTTTAGCTGTGATTATTATCTTTGAACCCAAATAAATATAACTTCTTTCTAATTATTTAATCAATCGGTTTCATAAAATATTTACTCTTAATTTCTTCTTATATTAATAAACAAGTTTCATTTTAAGTGTAAGATTTTTCCCTCTTGGTACCTAAGTAAACAAAATCAGACGCTTTAGCTGGAAATATTTGTATTGTCTTTTTTTTGATTACTCCCATAAAAAAGATAAATGTGGAAAACAAAAACTCAATAAACAGCAAAAGTATTATTAAAAATAGTCCAAAATTATTAAAATAACAGAAAGAGACAACCAATAACCAAACGGAATCAAAATAAAATAAATAATCTTTTTCAGGAGATTTTCATATTTCTACAGTAATTGAAAATATTGGTGAGGAAAATTGATTCAAACAATCATATTAAATAGATAATAAAATAAAAAATTCATGGATATAAATGAATATGCAATGATAGTGCAAGATAATTTGTTTACAAAAAGCTTTTTGTAGAGACTATGATATTTGTATAAATTTTGTCTATATCAAATAAAACAAGCATCATAATCAAAATGAATGAGTGTAAACGAAAATAATAGCTGTAATGAATCTATCTATTTATTATTAATAATTACACACAAATGAAAATAGAACTAAGTTGTGCAGCGCAAACTAAATTGATGATTATTCATTTAAATACATATTTTGTTAGAGCGTGTGGGGGTCAATTATTTAGAATTAAATTAAATTCATTAAAATAAAACAATTTTCTTTTTACTTGGGCTTTATAATTTAAGCATCATTTTTGTTGGGAATTTACTCTGTAAAATACATTTTTTAAATTCTCTTGGCCATTATGAATTAATTTTTGTAAATATTTTGTTTGTTTGAGGAGAGTATTTTTAAAGATGATCAGGATTTACATTTATTTGTGTGAATTTTTATGTTTACTAATGTTTATATCTCTATTAATTTTTTAAAAATTAAATTTCATTTCCTACCCCTTTCATTACTCTTGCAATAGAATTAATTGGCTAATTTAGATCATTCATTCTACTTGGAATATATCTATATTTCTTATTTTTGCTCATGTTGATCGATCGTTCAATTCAAGATTTTTCTCATCTAAGCGTAAAATAATAAATTTGATTTTCATCCTATTTTAGAAATTTAGTCTATATTTACTTTCTTGCAAGATACGATGAAAATTCATCCATGTTTCTACTCATTTACTCTATTAAGATTAAAGACGTGGATTACTTCATTCAAATAAATTATTCTATTTCAATTTTCAAATTTTAAATTTAAACATTTTACATCTCAGAATTACTTCATAGACTTCATGATTTTGTAAATCAGGTAAAAATTACTATTTTCTAAAATTTAATAAGATAAGATATTTCTAATAATAATTTATTTAAAACCCACATATTTTCTCCATTTCCTTTCTTCTAATTTTAGCAATTTCACTCTATAAATAAGATGGGATTTATATTGATCAGAGATTTTTTGCATTTAACTTAAATTTCATCAAAGCTTCTTTAGAACTAAATGAACAAATTTCAGTTTATTATGTTTTAATAAAGTGAGAAGAAATTCGATAGATTTTTTTTTCAACTGATCAATCAATACTTATTTCGATTAGTGTAAATAAAAAAAGTAAAATCATTAGAGGAAAAACATTAAATTATCTCCTTTTTAATTAATAATGAATATTTTCTATGAATGACTCATTAATTGTAGTTAGTTATTCCAACCTAATTTTTCTTAATTTAACAATATATTTAATTTTTCTTTTTTAGATTGGGTAGATAAAATTTTTATTTCAGCTAATTTGGTATTATTTTAGATCTTCTTATTTTAAGCAAAAATAAATCTTAAAAAATGATATTTTTACTAATCTTTTCTCAAATTTAGATAATTTTTTTCATGCTCAAAATATTTTAAAAACTAATTTGAAAAATTTTTTAATTTTAAAAATTAGTTTGATTTTATTGAAAAATTTTTATTATGTTGTTGAATATTTAATAAACTACATATAAATATATTGATTAGCTTAAGCTGAAATTCACTCTATTTATAAATAACTAATTCTAAGCAATTTTGTGTTTGTTAGTTAATGATGAAATAAATAATAATGACTTTTCTTAAAAATTTATTAAATAAATTTAATTCATAAAATCATTCTAATAAAATGACAAGAAGTGTTTATAAAAAATTACCCTCAAAAAATTAGAAACTTAATAAAAATTAAAAAGAGAAATTTGTTGAACCAACCAAATAATAGACTTCAACCTCAAAAACTAATACTAAAGCCAAGACAAAGTGTGTTACTAAAAAGAACCAAAAAGGAAAATTTTAGAAGAAAATAAACAAATAAACTGAAAAATAGCCTTAAAATAAAGATTTATTTAGAAAACTATTATAAACCAAAGTTGATTTTAAAAATATTCAAAAGGAAATGCTTCATAGAAAAATATAATAAAATGATAATATTTTAAAAAACAAACCTTACTTTAATTACTTCCATTGCAAAAATTATGAAAAAGATTCAAGGAAATGTGATAACTGCTTTGATAGTTTAACTTCAGATGAAAATGAAATGCTTCATTGTGAAAGCTGCAATTCCTATATTCATAAACTTTGTTATAGTGTCTCTTAAGATTAGTTTGATATTATAAATTGTAAATTCTATTAAATTATTCTCAACAAAATTATTTGAAAAATATAAAATAATTTTTAACTATTTGATTTCCAGTTTGTTCATTTGCCATCCAAGTTTAAAACTTACAAATAAACAACTTAAAATTTTACTATGATTTTGTTTAACTAAAAGTACAAGAAACTGAAGATGAATACAATTTTTCTTTTATTAAATGTGAAAGTTGCTTAGAGAGAGAAATAAATCCAGAAATAGATTTACAATGTATTATTTGCTAGAGAGATATTGGCATAATGAAATGTTTTTTCTTTGATTCAAGAAAAGTCTAATATTCTTCAAAGAAAAATTAACAATATTCAGATTACGAATATTGTGTTGATAAAACTCCTGTCATATTGTTAAACGAGGAGCAAGTAAAGAAAAATAAATTTATCAAAAGGGTTTTTGTACATCCTCTATGTGTGAATAGCTCATCATGTCTATTTATATATCAATTTAAGCTTTTGCTTATTTGGGATGAAGAAGATTATAAAAAAA
The DNA here is from genome assembly GCA_000231825.2 of Tetrahymena elliotti 4EA. NCBI lineage: Eukaryota > Ciliophora > Oligohymenophorea > Hymenostomatida > Tetrahymenidae > Tetrahymena > Tetrahymena elliotti. The sequence goes on along the minus strand of JH720312.1, from coordinate 36,174 downwards.
AGAGCAACCAAGGAAAGAAAAATAAATGCTAATAATGCCTCAAAGGGAATGGCCTCCTCATTCAAGTAAATTAAAATACTTTTAAATACTATTGAAAAATAATATAATAGATAAAGTATGATATTTATAAACAACCAATTTAATTCATTAATTATTTTATTAAATTAAAGTGTGAACACCAAGATAAGTAATTTCCTTCATGTAAGCAGTTTTATCATCCTTTATGTGCTGCAGAAAAGAAAATGATATACTATCAATAAGGTATGAGGCTCATTCATTCAAATGAAGAAGTTAAATATTCAGATATTGAATAAAACATTACTTATTATTACATAATATGCAACAATCACATAGCTTAGATCTTTAATCAAAAGCAATCGAAAGGATTTTTTAATCATAAACAACAGATATTTAGCTAGCTGTATATTTCATTCTACATCAATAAGAGAAATAATATTTTTTTTTACTTTTCCTTAGTAAGATTAGCACAGAAGAAGAACAAAAAAATTATGATGATTGGATGAAATGTAAAACTTTAAAATTTTTTGGCATATCCTACAATTTTAATTTTAAAAAAACTAATTAATTCTGATTCAATTTCAATTTTTCTATATAATTTAAAAAAAGAAATGATAGAAGAATATGATCCTTAGGGTAAAAATAACTTAGACCAAGAAGACGACTCCTATCATAAATTTAAGGCTATTAAAGATTCAATCAACGAGGATATTAGATATTAATAAAATGAGCCTGTAATCTTTGGTATAGAAAACTTAGATCAATTTTATTTTTTAAAAAATGGGAACTAGACTAAGAGATAGAATGATAGCAAAAATGTAAGTAAAAACAAAAGCATTGAAGAATAAGAAGTTAGTTAACAAAGTGATTCATATGCTTAAATAATAAATTAAAAGTAGTCAACAAAATGTCACAATTTAAATGCAAACTAGCCTATATCAAAGTAGGAAAGCTAGCCTCTAAAAATTGAATAAGAGTTATTGAACAAATAGAAAATATGTTCGAATGAGAAGAGAGAAGAAAATATTTAAAATCTATTAAAAAATTAAGAAGATAGTACTGATAATATTTACAAGTCAAATATAAAAGAGTAGCAAAAATTGATAGATAAAAAGGATGTTAATGTAATTTAGAATATGATAGAATAAAATTAATAAGCAATTAATAGGTATTTTTAGAATTCTAAACATTTTAATTTAGATAAAATATTTTCAGATAAATTCCTTTGCCAAAAAAAGGAATTTGAGTTAAAAATTAATAAAAAAAAATCTCTAAGCAGTGAAAAATATGGAAGTGAATAAATTAGTTTGTAGATTCAAAAAGAAAAAGAAAAATCTCTTAAACTTAGTAACTTGTAAAACAAACTTAAAAGAGAACTTGGATTAGTATATCCTTCACCACCCTAAAAGAAATCAAAAAGGCTGTAGTAAAAATAATCTGTCATAACTGAAGACTTAGGTGATGAAGAACTTGAAGAAGGAGAGGAAGAAAAAGATTTATAAAATGAAAAAAATAAAGGAGAACCTGAAATCGAAATAAGGATAGCTGATAAACAGACTACTAAAAATAAGCAGAGTAAAAAAGCTTTATTGGAAACTGATGGTGAAAATTATTAAACTGATAAAAGTTTTCTAGATAAAGAAGAAAGTAGCTATTATAATGGTGAAAAGAGTGAGTAAGAAGAATAAGTTAATCAATTGAGAAGATCAAGTAGAGTTAAAAAGGCACCTGTTCCACTTGATAACAATATATTTAGAGTTTACTAACAAAAGAAATCCTCATTAAAAGAGAAAGATACCAATAGCAATACTAGTTATGAATCTAAATAAACTTCTTCTGAGTCGAAGCAAATTGAAGAAAAAAATCCATTTTTTTCATCTTCTTGTTCAAAATAAGAAAAATAACAAAAGAGTAAGGTTTCAAACAAAAATTAGAAAAAGTAAAAGAAATAAAAGGGATAGGGATTATATAGCCTAAATGAAGATGAAAATGACTTTTACTCAAATCAATAAGATGAACTTGATTTAAGTGATTTTTTTCATTCCAAAAGCAAACCTTCAAAAAAGCTGAAATCAGAAAATAATTAATTTTAAGGATAGTGCCAGAGGTAGTTAAAGTTCGATAATTTAGATAGCTCTATAGAAGAGCAAAAAGAGATTAGCAATAATAGCCAATAAAATTAAATAAAAATAAATCATAGAAATCTTGACGAAAGAGGTGATAATTTAATATATGGAGATGATACTTTTTATGGGAATGACTCCTTTCAACTTATGTTAGACTCAGAACCAACTGAGTTAGAAGAAGTTAGTGACTTAGGTTACTTAATAGAAAATATAAACAAATATGATAATGAGAAAAATAAACAAGAAGGAGATGATGATGATATTGAAGATGATGTACCAATAGACTTGCCTGATTTAACCTCTCACTTAATTTATGAATCTGGTGAAAGAGACAATTAAGGCTAGACAATATTTTAGCTAGAAAATAACATAAGTTGCTTAGAACAAAAAATATTCTTTTTGAAAGAAGATTCTAAATTAAAGAAGTATTCAATTCTAAATGATTAAAACTTTGAACAATATTAAGAAAAAGAATTAAATAGACTAGTTAGTAGAAAAGAAATGCTAGAATCTTAAATTAAAGATAAGAGAAAGAATAAAATAGAAAAATATAGATAATAATTACATTATTTTGATTAAACAATAGACTTAAAGTGCTTACCAAATTTTTTAAATGAAAATCTTCATAAAAGTTTAGATAGAAATAATAATTAGTAAATTCCTTCATACAGATTAATAAAATATAAGAATAACCAATATTAAGATTTTTCAAAAGAAATACCACTTCACTTTTAGTTATCAGATTGTAATCAAAAATTTGATATTATCGGGTTTTCAGTTCTCACCAAACTGAATGTAAAACCAAACAAACATTAAAATCAAATTCATAATTTCTTTTCGTTTGAAAAGTGAATTAAAAAAATAAAAAAGAGTCAAAATCACTTATTATTTTTATAAAAATGAATAAAAAAATTAAATTTTATATTTGTATAGAATGTAAATATAAAAAATTAAAACCTCACATATTCATTTTTGCTGATTTTACATTATTAATTTTTTTAATTTAATTTATTTTTAATTGATATATTTTATGGAGAAAATTTAAATACAAAAAATTGTATTCTCAATTTTTTTCAAATAATTCGAAAATTTAGGAAAATCTTAATTTTATTTAATTTAATCAAAAAATTATTATTTTTTTTTTTAAAATATTTTTGAATTAACTTTTCCTCCTGAAAGATATTTTAATCATACTTTCTAAAATTCAAATAAAATTTATCTTAATTTTTTCATTTTAAAAACTTATTTTTAATTTCTCAAATTTTGTTTTATTTTTGAAAATATCATGAAATAATCCTTTTTGGGTTAATAAATATTTTGGAAAAATGTTATAAAGTAGTTGATGATAAATTATCAGAGTGAATATTTATTTCATTGAAAAAATGTTAGTCCATCGATTTCTAAAGAATAAATAAAAATAAAGATATTGATTTTAAAAGATTGAAATAGTTTTTTTGAGTAATATATGTATTGAAAAACGAAATATAAAGAACATAAATAATACAATTTTTGATATAGAATAAACTCACTTAGATTTTTTATTGAAAATATTTAATTCCTCAATTTATAATTTTAAGCAGCTACTTATTCTAATATCAATTCTCATAGTCATTTTTATATTTATAATCAAGATTTTCTTATCTTGTTCAATAGAATTTATCTTGAATGTAAACCAACTTGGTATTTTCAACATCATAAGGTTTAACTAATTGTAAATTTTTCTTTTTTACAAGCTTTTCTACTTAGGTTTTAACATCATCTTTAGATTTACCTTAGATAAGTTATTTTAAACCGAATTTTTTGAATTCGATAATGCATTTTTTATTTAAACGATCACTTTCAGCAACTTATTCCAATGATATTCTAGATTCTTCAAATATAAGTTGTGTAAGATCTAAGTTATTCAAATTAACAGGTTCTTAAAATACTATTCTAGCACAGTCGTTTTCTAATACAAAGTTTTCTACTTTAGCTAACTACGATTAAGTAAATCTATCTAACTCTTCAACTGAGGGCATTGAAGAAAATCCAAATGGTAAAGATATGCTCTATGATTTATCTTTTTGATAAGTTCTTTAATCAATATCTCTTGAATTATTTTGAAGGGAGCTTCTGTCATCAGTTTCATCATTTGGGATATTATTAAGAACATTAGAGGTATTATTGTTATTATTAAGAGTAGCATTTAAACTTGATAAATTGCCTGATCTTTCAACCAATTCAATATAGTCAATAGTTTCAAAAGACAAATTTTTATTATTAAATACAGAATCATTATCACGAAGTGGCTTAGGAGCTTTATTAGTGCCTTTGATACGAGCTTAAAGACGGAAGTTTCTAACATTTACATCACTATCATTATTGATCAATTCATTAAGGATTTTATATTTAACATCACCAAAATTGTAGCGAGGCTTAACAGGAATTCTAATACGATTGCTTGTTCCAGATTTTATGAAATCAATGTACAAATCATTTTTTTCAATCAATTTTAACTTTTCACTAACTTGTGAAACTTCACTAGAACCAGATAACTTACCTTGACGAGTAGGTAGGGCTTAGCTTTAAGATCCAAAATTAAGAGATTTCTTTTATTCAGAACCAATTCCAGCAAATGATTATGAGAAAGATGAGAGAAGTTTTTTCATATCATCTTTCTTTTCTTTTTCATCACGAAGAGCTAAATTTCTAAATTAATCGTAAGCTTATTTCTTCTTTTAATATCCATATAAACTTTATTATTCAAGTTAGATAAATTAATTGCTAGATTGAGATAAGTTATCTCCTCCTTAGAAGTAGCCTAAGCTACCTGATGAATACCCATCTCTTAACTTTCCATAAACCCAAGTTTACTCAGTATCATCATCCAAAGAAAATTTATTATTATTTTAATTTTAAGATTATTCTAATAACTGTATTAAGGTTTAGAATCCGTTTAGCCCTGCCTAAGGTTATTGTACTCCCATAGGTGCAGCACCTCCTAAGCCTGTATTAGTAGCACCAAAGAGTCCACCTCCTTAAGCTGGGTTAGCTGAAGTTTAGCCAAATAACCCACCTCCTTATTATTAGGTAACTCCTGTAGCACCTCCAAATAATCCTCCAGTTTATTACGTAGCAGTAGCTCCTCCAAATAAACCATTTGATTAGGGGGCAGTAGCTCCAAATAAACCACCTGAAGCTGCAGGTTATGAAGTAGCAGGATTAGCACCAAAAAGACCACCGCCACCTGTATTTAATCCAGTTTATCCTGTTGCAGCTCCTCCAAATAAGCCACCTCCACCAGTTGCTGGTGTGGTAGTAGCTCCACCAAACAATCCACCTCCTGTATTGGTATTAGTGTTAGCGGTGTTCAAAAATAGACCTCCTTAATTATTAGATGGCTATCCTCCAAATAACCCACCTGAGGCTGCACCTGTTTAAGGATTTCCTCCAAATAGTCCACCTCCAGTAGCTGCTACAGTAGTGTTACCTCCAAATAGTCCACCTCCAGCAGGAGCAGAAGTATTTGAGGCAGCTCCAAATAATCCACCTCCACCAGTTTGATGGGCCTAGCCAAGAAAACCTCCAGTTTCTATTGAATTAAAAAATAAATTAAATAAAAAAAACTAAATTAAAATTTATTATATTACATTGTTAAGGTTGTCCAAATAAGCCACCTCCTGCAGCAGTTGTAGCAGGCTTGGCTCCAAATAAACCTCCTCCAGTATTTGCAGTACTAGCTCCGCCTCCAAATATGCCGCCATTATTGGCTGCTCCACCGAATAGAGGAGCATTTCCACCACCACCTAAAGGATTGGTGTTAGTATTAGCAGCACCACCAAAGAGACCACCTCCTGAAGGAGCTAGTCCAGTTCCTGTTTAACCAAACATACCAGCATTTTAAGCTCCAGGTTTAAGTTAACCAGCTTTAACTAACTTTCTCTGGGTCAAAGCTAATTCAAAAATACAAAAATCAGTTCCATTTGAAATGGAATAGCAAAGGTTTTTTTCGTTAGGTTTAGTTAGAGCAGCATTAGCTGAAGCCTTTGGCTAAAAGGGTGCAGCTGCAGGATTGTTATTTGTTCCAAAGCTACCAAGGCCAAAGGAATTATTATTTTATCCAAGGATACCTCCTGTGTTATTATTCATATTAAATCCTCCACCAAGAAGACCTCCTGCAGTTGAATTAGCCGTTCCTAATAAACCTCCACCTTGAGCATTATTTCCTCCAAATAGGCCACCTCCAGTATTACCAGCAGCTCCTCCAAATATACCTCCACCTCCTGTGGTTGGGTTAGTAGCACCGAAGGCTCCAGTGTTATTGTTGGTAGCATTATTCATACCGAATAAGCCTCCACCAGCGTTATTATTAGCCATACCTATAAATAAAAATGTAAAAATTAAATAAAAATTTAAAAATAAATAAAAAATTAATTTACCTCCAAACATTCCAGTACCTTATGCGGGAGCTGTTGTTGGAGCTCCTCCAAAAATTCCATTTCCTGCAGTTCTATTATTATTATTTCCTAGCATTCCATTATTGGCACCAAAACCAGTTGTTGCACCGCCGCCAAACAAGCCGCCTCCGCCGCCCATATTGTTAGTGGTTGTTGCAGCGCCTAAATAGTTTAAATTTTTTAATAAATTCATGATGAATTAGTGAAAACAAATGAATTAGGTTAAGAATATGAATTGATTGATTGATAAATGTTTTAGATGTATTATTTGAAAATGTTTCTATTTATTAAATTCTTATCTTAATTTAATTTTTATAATTTTTGAAAAAGAGCGGATTATATATATCAGTTGATATGCTTAATTATTGAAAACATATTGTAGACAGGCAGATTATTTATTATTAAATCAATAAAAACAATGTCTACATCTAATTTTATTCAATGTAAGATGCTTTCCAATTTACTATTACTATCTATCTATCAATCAATAAATTATAATTATTGAAGTCTAGATCAAAAATTTACTAATATTCTATTTTATCCTTGTTATAAATTAAAATTAAAATATTTACCAAATAATCCACCTCCTCCAGTTGATGGGTTGTTAAGACTGAAAGCAGAAGGTTATTATGGAGGTTAGGAAGGACCACCAAATAATCCACCACCGCCACCACCTAAATTATTGTTTGTATTTCCAAACATATTACCTCCTGTAGTAGCTGCACCACCAAATATACCACCACCATTGCCTTGAGTGTTATTTGCTGGTGCTCCAAATAAACCACCTCCGTTTGAAGCTGGTGCTCCTCCTAATCCTATTTTTATAATAAAAAGATTAATATAATCACAAATAAATGATTTAAAAATATAAAGTAAAAACATTTTGGTAAATTTTAATCTCTGATTTTTTATTTTGGATAAACCAGATTAGAATTCATATACTTTTAGAGCTAATTTATTGAATTAATTTATTTAGATAATATAATATCTATTTTTGTAATAAATACATATCTAATTAGTATATTTTATTCACACTACTTTATTTGATGTAGCTTAAAATTCTAAGAAATATTAACAAATCTCTACAAATTGACCAAGTATCATTCTTTTATTTTGGCTTGATACTCTTATTATCTTTTAAACAAAATAGAGGTTAAAATTTTTTCAAATAATTTCTAAAATCTAAACATTTTGTTTGCTATTTGCTTTTTATTAATTTATTCAAGATAGGAATGATTTTTTGGCTTTTAAGTGTGCAATTTCTAGTCATTTATTCTATTGTTCTACTACTATATTTTCACTTTATAATAATTTCGATTTGCTTATATGATTTATTTATTACCAGTGCCTGCTCCTCCAAAAAGTCCACCACCAGTAGAGGGATTATTTTGAGTATTGGTATTTCCGCCAAATAGGCCACCACCACCACCTCCACCGAAACTGTTAGGAGCACCTCCAAAGAGGCCACCACCACCATTAGCAGCAGGTTAACCAAATTATGGTTATTAAGGCTAACCAAAGAGACCTCCGCCTCCTGTCTGATTTGAATTATTACCAAATAATCCACCACCTGTGTTTTATCCAAACATTTATTTGTAATTCTTGAGTTTTATTATATCGAAAATTAATTTATTAGTATAAATTGCTTTTATAAAGATAAAAGAAAGCTCTTTTTATATTTTTTTCTGAGTTTTTTATTAATTTTATTATGCTTTCTTTTTGTTAAAATGAATGAAACATTTATATATTAACTTGGCATCTCACTTCTTAAATTTGGCAACACCATCATTAATTTGAATACACACTTCATAATAAATCAATATTCTTGCTTAAACAGAGTAAAGATATTAAGGGATTGTCTGTCTCCTGCAATTGAATATGCTAATATAAAGTAGACTCTGTGTTAGAAAGAAATATTTAATTAACTACAACAAGATTTATAATTTATTCATTGATTTCAAGCAAGCAAACAGTCTACCTGAATGTTTATAATAAAAAAAAGAGATGTCTATTATAAAAAAAGCATCATTTTAAGTTGAATTTTCATAATAAAATTATTTGATAAATACCTTAAAAAGAAAAAATAAGATTAGGTTTAAACTTAGTTATTATATATAATACATGTTTGTTATTCTATAATGATTTTTAAAGTAATTTAATGTACTAAACTTTACAGGCAGACCAAAATGCATAAATTGTATTTTACTTTGTACTCAGAAAAGAATTTATATTGTAAAATATTAATGATAACTCTTACTAGATTAATTCGAAGATATAAAATTGCAGATAAATACATATTTTGATAAGTTCTTACTCTCTCCAATAGGAAATACCAAAAGTATGGAAAAGGACCAATCAAGCTTATTGTACATGTAATGTTAGTGCTTTTAACAACATCTCAAATTTTGTATTCTTCGAATACTCTCATAATTCCTCTATAAATATAATGAATTTATTTACAACAAACAGAAAATTAAAATTAAGATTTATACAAATACAAAAAATAAAAGAATTTTAATATAAATAAAACCAAAATCATTCAAAATTTCATATTTCTTTTTGATTAAATTTTCATTATTTTTATTGATTATTGCTTTTTTATCACTTGAATAAGGGTAAAAGCTATCTGTCCTATGATTTATGGTATCTGGTTAAAGCTTAATTTGTTTAAGGTCTGCTTAGATTGTTAGTGGAATTATATTAGTCTATATTTGCTTATTTGTAAAAACCATTTGAATGAGTTGCATTTGCTGTTTAATTAGGTACTCCTGTGACAAAGAATTTTCTTTGTGTTTATTCCATGAAACTTGATGAGCCTCTGGACATAGAATTATTTTTTCTCATTTCTTGCATGTATAACTGCTTAAACTCATCTCTTTCATTAATTATGGCTTTTATATCTATATTATTATTAATCTTTTCAAATTCTTAAACTCTTTCTTTGAGATCTTTTTCTCTTACCAAAGCAGCACTAATTTTAATTAATTCAAGTTTAATTTATTCTAATAATAATAAATGATTTTACTGTAAAGAGTCTTTAAGTCTTTCTGCATATATTTTAAGCTGAGGAAATTCTTCCTTAGTTTTTATTTTAGCAAGATTTACAGAAAGATCTACATTTACATCTGTGATAATTTTTAATTCTTTTGCAGATTTATTGGCTGCTAAACCATCTTGTTGTTAGTCTTTATTTACATTATTTTTATCTTAGTTCATTATACTGCTATTAAAATTAGGATTAAAGCTAGATTTAAATGCTTATGATGCTAAAAGGGTTGACTAAAAGGTCTTTGATGCTAAAGATGCAGATTACTTTTTTTGATCTGCTATACTTGTTATGCCATATTAAGACATTGCTAATTTCTTACTATTTAAGTCAGTTGCATCAAAATTTTCTGTCTTCATACCTCCTAAGCCACCAAATGTAACATTCACATTACTTCCATTTGTATGCAAAAGACTGTTGTTATTATTCAAAAGACTTTTATTAAGTTTATCAGAAGATTTTAAGAGTCTTTGATCTAACAACTTAAACAATCTTTAATTGAAAAAAATTTTAATTTTATTTATTTATTAGAAATCTAATTAAAATACAATTAAAATGATGTTCTATTTGGTTAATTTGGTTTATCTCTTGATGGTATATTGAATGATTTTTTCCCACCACTGTAATGTCCAATCTGAGTATTTTAAAAAATTAATAAATTTTTGAAAACAATTAAAACATTTATTTACTTCAATTTTTTGTATAATTTTATTTTACTAAAACCAAATATCATACAGCTCAATTATTTCTTTTTTTAATATTTCTGACTCTGACCTTAATAATTATGAAAACAAGTTTATTATGAAATAAAGGAATTTGAATCTCAATTAAAATATTATTAAGCTTAATGATCAAACAAAAGGTTAAAAGAAATAATTAAATTTTAATAAAATAGATCCATAAAGGAAGAAATGAATGAATGTTTACTTTTTCTTTTGTTTATATTTTTTCATTTAATCAATATATTTTTCAATCTCTTCATTTTTTTATTTTAAATGAAATTCATACTGTGTCTTCATGTTATCATATAATCTAGTGTATTCATTTCTCAGGTTATCTATTTATATTTTAAATTCTTTTTCAACTTCTGTTCTTGTGTTTCTTTTTATTTCAGTAACTTTTTAATTTTCATTTGTTTTATTTTAAACGTTGTTTGGCAGATTTAAAATCATTGAAGCTTTCTCTTCGAGCAGCTGATTTGATTTCTCAATCATTTATTTGATTTCTAATTCCCTTTCTTACTGTATTTTCCTTACTTCTTCATCATTATTCATTTTATCTTTACTTAATTATTCTTTTAGTTTGGTTACTTAGCTTCTAAGTTCTATGATTTAACAAGATTGTCTTTCTTGTTTAAGAGCTTCTTCTCTTTATATATTCTCAATGTGCTTATGAAGCTATTAAATTTCTTCTTCTAAATCTTTGTTTTGCTTTTAAATATTTTCTAATTTAGCTACAGCCTCTCTTTATAGCTTGAATTGTTATAAGTCTTTTTATGATGAACGAGATAATATTTTATCTAAATCAACTTCTAATCCTAAAATATTCTAAATTTCTGTCATTTTAGATTTGTTTTCCTAAATTTAAGTAATAAAATATTTTACAAACTTAGATAAATAGTTTCAAATATTTTTTTACTCTCTATATAAAATCTATTTTAGTTTCTAGATCTTTTATCTGATCTTTCAAAGATTTTATTAACTTATCATTCCCTGCAAAGTTTCCTATATTTTGCATCATAAACTCTTCTTGATTTGTTCCACTATTTGTACCGCCAGGAGTCATACCTCCTGAATTCACTGTCACACTTTACTTACTTTAAGTAATCTTGGTTCTCTCTGCAAATTAAAGTGAGGACAGAGATTCTTCATAATTGGATTCACTCGGATTTAAGTTCACAATCAATGTAACATAACAGCTAATACCCATACAATTTTATAGAACTCTTGTCATTCTTGACTCTCTATAAGGAATAGATTTATTTGATCTAGCAATATTCTGCAAGCACTATCAAGTAATCATCAAAAAAAAAAAATTAAATATCAAGATAGAAGATTTTTCAATTACTTTCCCTAAAGCTGTTAAAGAAGTATTAATAAGGATAGCTTCCTAAAATTTATGTCCCTCTGTTAAACTTTTAGCAATACGTTCACTCCCAGCCAAATCAACAAACTAAATAGTAGAATTCATAAATGGAATGTTTTCATTTTCTCTATCTTTTTGCACAACATTGATAGTAAATATCTAATTACAAATTTATAATAAGTTAATTTTCATTTTGATTTAAAAATAAATCTAATATTTTACTGTGTGAGCTCTTGCCCAAATTTGATTGCTTTTAGTATCAAATTTTTCTCTTAGTTAATACTTTTATATTGAATTTAAGAAATAAGTTTCTAATAAATAAGATTTTTATTATAATTACAGCAGATGAAATCATCTCATAAAGTTCAGTCATTTGCTTAATATGAACAAGTGTCAAATCTTTTATAACTATTTGACCATTTGTATTTTCATAAATAGTTAGATTTTCGTTTTCAAAATTGGAGGTTAAAGCAGCTTAATAAATTTAATAATAAAATGAATTCAATTAATTAATATTTAAATTATATTTTACTTGCACTTAATACTGTCTTACCTCTATTAGATTCTTTTAATAATAAAATATATTATTAACATATGATGAAATTTAAAGAATTTAGTAATATTTGATTCTATTTTTTTTGCTTGAATTACTTGACAAAAATTCATTTGAAAATTTGCAAGATCCAATAATCTATTTTATCTATTAAATATTCGTTGTTTAAAGAGTGTTTGTTTAATCATTCAAATATTACAAATGGCTAAATAAATCTATCAGATTAAAATGAATTTACCTTGCTAGTTTGAGAAGTATGCTTTTCCTAAATCTCTTACTTGATCTAAATATATTTCTGTCATTGAGCATGTAATTACAAACTCACGAATATCTTCCAATTCTTAGGCCTTTCTAAAGAGATGCTCTACTGTCCTAGGCACTAAACCTCTTCTATCTTTTCTACCGTCCATAAAAAGATTACCCTAATTAATGGAAAATCTTTCGTCTTCTCCAAATATTGTGAAGCTTTTACCGCTTCCTGTCTATCCATAACTTAAAATGCAACTATTATGACCCTCTATAACCTATTGGAGAATTTAAATGAAATTTTAATATTCCTACTTTTGTTCATAATTGTGAAACTTTCATTCGAATTAAAGCAATTAAATTTTACTAAATGTTTTAAATGAAGTAAAAATTTATATCCATTCTAAAGTATTTTTCTAACTAATCTAATTATTCCATTTTAATATCTTAATTTCAAGTTACTTTTTAAATGCAAGGTTCGCATACATGAGCCCATATTGTTTCTTAATTTGTATTGCTATCAAAGACACCATTAAATTGGAATGCTTATTTCTCCTTTTGCTTAGATGACGGATCGCGGATGCTGACGGTATTATCACCACCGCATTCTATCATCTTAGATTAATACTCTATTGGTCTAATTCTAGAAAATATTTTATAATTGTTATTCGCTCCTGTACCTCTTTACTAAGCCATTTATTTAAAGTATGTGTGTTTATTAATAATAAATCAAATAATTTTAATAAGAGTATAGCTATTTAATATATGTTTGATAAGTAAATTATTTATTATCAATACAAACTCTTTTTGTTAAATATTCAATTCCTTCATCAATCACTTTTTATGTTTGTTTAGTATGAAAAACTTTGTTTTTTACAACAAATTAAAGTTATAAAAACTTACCATCCAGCTGTTTTAGTGAAAAATTGAGATCACTCACTATTTCATACATAAATGTAAATAGGTTTTAATTTGATAATAAAAATATTTCTTAATATCTTTTTCAAAAAAAGTAAAGATATCCTCAATCATAACACTGTTTAAATGATAAAATTTTCTTTATATCACAGATCTTTTAAACAATAAAATTGATAAAAAGAATATTTATTATGTAGTTTAAATTTTTATAGGTTATTAACTATAAGCTTAAAATATTTAATATAAGTATCTATTTGTTACTTGTTATTTACTATTGGAAAATTTAGCTTTTAATTTAAATGGAAATCAAACAAATTTAAAATGACTTATTTTGATAAGATTTACATTTTTTTCTTTTTTTGGTTTTAACTGTTATTACTTATTTAATAGGTGTGTTGTATGTAATCAGCTAAATAATTACTCTAAAAAAAATAGTGATTTTTGTTATAATTATATATATAGTTTAATATCTTTATCTAAAAAAACATTCAAAAGCTGAAATATTCACTGGTTTTTATTGTAAAGTTAATTGAGTTAAGATAAAGTTATCCTATTAATAACAAAATTAAATGTAAGAGCAGTAATCAATGAAACCTATTTAAGAAAAGCGAAAGCAGTCAATACTTATCGATAATAAAACAAATTTGGTTGTTAAGTAGGCTGAAAATTAAATAGATTCACATCATTAAAATTAAATAAATGAGGGATATTAGCAATTTAAAATATAAGAAATGGATTAAAACCAAGTTTAAAATACTAAGTTATTCTAAAATGTCAATAATAAACTAAAGAGTTAAATGTCTTTCGGATCTAAATATGAGCTAGCTCGCGACTTGCTTCAAAGCATAGTGAAAGCAACTGATCATAATGGATTTTTACTTTAAAAAAAATATAATATAGAATATATTAGATAGGTTTTGTAAAGAGATTTGATAAGCTTTGAAATAGTTTATGAAAAATTTGTTTTAGAAAATGGATAATCAACTAAAGGAGTTAATTTAGTGGATTTAATTTTCATCATAATTCAATTGGTTGACACACCACCTTATGAGTCTTTATACCTTATTGTAACTTTTTTAATTCAACCTATTAAAAAGTATATATGCTTAATTTGAAAGATTTTTTAAAAATAATTAGAATGCTATTATTGATTTTTTCGAAGCTGTTACTCAAGTAGAAAAAACAGATTCTCGTAAATTTTAAATAGAAGAGAAGGTCATCAAGTAGTCAAAAAATTATATAAAGTTAGCTGATATTACCCTATTTCTGTGTGAACACCATCCTTTTAATGAATAAATTTTACCTTAAGGTATTAAAATACCTACCAAGTCTATACCAATACCTAAAAAATTTGGTAATTCTACAACATAGAGGACTATAAGAGAAATTGACATAAATGCTCCTGTAATTTTTAGAGATTCTAATGAGTCAATATATAGATTAAATAAAGTAATTTCTTAAATTTTATCTCAGTAAATAAAATAACCATAAAAATAATAGGACAAAATACATATCGACAGTGTTCATCATAACAACAACTTAATTATGAAGAGTATTTATGCTTATGAGCTTAAAAAAGTAATAGTATCAGATTAATATAGTGATACTTTCATTGTTTATGATAGTAATTGTAAAATGGATTTTAAATTTAGACCAACAAGCTAACATCTTAGAGGATAAGTATGTATTGATTTTTTTTGGTCAGAGAAGTAAATGAGAATAGGAAGTGTTTTTAGAGATAACTTTTTAGCCTTTTGGGATTCAAATGATAATTTTTAATTTGAAAAATCTTTTAATATTGGAGAAAGTATTCTTGAAGAACAATCAAAAATTTGGTACATATCATGCATTGATAAATGGATCACTAGTGACAACCAGTATACTTAATTTAAATTTAAGATTGTTATTTATTTATTAAATTTTATTCAAAGCAAATCAATCAATTTTTGGAATCTTGAAAAGGAAGAAGTAACCAGTTCAATTTCATCCTAATTATTTCAAAAGGGAATTATAGCAGTCTTAGAAATAGAATACCTCAAAGTCGTTGCTATAGGCTCAAGTGACAACTATGTCTCAGTTTGGGATTTCTTAGGGTAAAAGCTACTCTTTTAGGTGATTATTTTAAAAAACGAATAATAATTTTTCATACATTTTATTTGTTTAAAATTTTTAATTGATATTTAAAAATAGATTAATGTTAGTCATGCTCATTTAAATATTATGGCTTATTTTTAGACTTACTAAGTTATACTGACAGGAGGCTATGATAACTAAATTTGTATTTATGAATTTCATCCTACTTATAATGATGCTAATAAAGTTGGTGAGCTCTAAGGTCATATGTCAATTGTATCAGCATTTAAAGGAATTGAAGGAACTCCTATGATTGTAAGCTCAGATGATAAGTATAATGTTAAAATTTGGGATATAAGAACAACAAATTGCATTTAGAGTATAGGTAAAAAATAATAACTTTTATTTCTTTAAACTCTTATTGACTTACCCTGAATAAATAAAAATACTTTCAAATTAATTCATTTTTTATGGGATGTTTCCATGCATGAAACAGTAGAAAAAGAAAAAGTAAGATATATTAATTCTATAATTTTTATTTCATGATAGACATTGATTTAAGAAACCCTATTAAACAGATTCATGCTACTATGGAAAGAGTGTTTTTCTAAAGTTCACGTGTTACATCATTTGAATTTGACATAGATATCTAACAGAAGATGGAAATTAAGAAAAAAGTAAAAGCATAGAATAGTTTGTAGGTTTTATCTGAAGGATACTAACCATTAGGAACTTTTTTAAATATTAAAAAATAAGAACTGATAGTATGTACTTCAAGAGATGTTAGGTTTTTTGATATTTTAAATGGGAAAATTAAAAAAATAATAGCTAGTTTGACAGAAAATTAAGTAACATTTTATTATAATCACATGCTTGTTCGAATTAAATTTTTCATTTGAAAAAGGAGGATCATATAACTAATTTCTAAATTTTAGATTCTTGTTAAAAAATATTAGTCTCAACTTAGAAAGGAATATTAAGGATACACGATCTTAAAAACGGAGAACTACTTTCTGAAATAGCTGCTCATACAAATGAAATAACAGGACTAAAGATGGATCACTTGAATAAATTGCTCATCACAACTTCTTCTGATAGTTCGATCTTGATATAAAAAATAAATCCAAAATTATAATCCTAAAAGGTAAAATCAAAATCCAATATAAATTAATTAAATTTTTTAAAATAAATCAATATTAGTACAGAGAAGTACTTAACAGTCACTATGGATAAGAAATAACCTTAGTTGAAATAAGCGTTTATCACAATATATTTATTACAGCATCTCATGATAATACCTTACTCATATGGAGTTATGAGTTTGGAAGGCTTATGGCATCATTTGAACTTGAATAAGATTAAGAACCAACAGCTATTTCTATCATAAATGGATACTGTATAATGATAATAGCAACAACTAAGGGTTATATATATTTTGTCAAATTTACATTAGTTGATGATAATTTAGATCTTGAGATTATTGCAAACATTAACATCATTAAATCTCTCATTCTTAGAGGTGAAGCTTTAAAAAAATTAGTAGCCAGTGAAGTCAAAAGAGTAATTCATACAAAATATGTTCTGAAATGAATAAAAATTAAAAAAAATTATTAATTTAAATATCCAAAAGGCATTTTAAATGTAAGAAAAAGAATCGAGAAAACTGAAGATTGAAAAGAAAAAAATATAAATTCAAGAAGAGTAAATAAAATCTATAGGGAAACCATAAGAAAGGAATACCAATAAACCAATAAACTTAGCATAGATAAGTATGACTGAACTGGTTGCTCCCTAAGTGAACTAAACCTCAACTACATAAATAAAAGATCATAGAAGTCTATAAAGAAAAGATAGTAAATTAAATCAATAATAAGAAATGAAAAATGTGAAAAAACTGTTGCAGTAAGCTGATTTAAAAAAATCTAATATCAATAAAGATTTAGAAGATATTTAAAAAAAGAAAATTGATATTACTGATTTATATCATGAGAATGAAGTAAAAATAGAGGGAGATGATAAAGAACTTTTTGATTTAGGATTAGCAAATAGAATAGCAAATAAATCTAAAAGTATTGATAAAGAAACTAAGAAAGAATCAAATATTTATGCTAATAAAATTATTTTTGATTTATGTATGGATTAAGAAAATAAAATTAATTTTGACAAATTGGATGATGGAAAAGTAAAAAATTCTACACCAGAATCATGTACATTAATTATAGGTGTTAATAATGGTGAAATTAGAAAATATGATATTTCTTCTCTCTTCAAAAGATCCAACATAAAATTAGTAAAATTTAAGTTCCCCTCATATTTTGATTTAATTTTATCAATATTTCATTTTATGGTTTAAAAAAACTTCTCTTTTCTAAAATTTAGGTTCCACATTGTAAAAATAAAATGAATTATAATGCTTTCAGATAAAATTTTGAAAATTACACAAATGCTTTATCAAACCATAAAATCTAGTGCTTTAAGCAAAACAAAAATAATATAATTAAAGATATAATAGTCCTTAATAATATGAATAGGTCAAGTGCTATTTCGAAATTTTAACAATCTGTTCTTAAGATTTCCTAGGTTAGAGGTTTAATTTTCAATCAAGACGACAGTGAAAGAGCATTTGATCCTTACTTTAATTAAAGTAAGAATATGATAGATCTAATTTAAGGACATAAGTCATAATTAACTAGTTTAGAGTTTGTAAAAATTCATAGTTATTAAAATGAGAATATAATAACTTGTGGTTCTGATAATTACATTAAAATTTGGGGATTTTTTGGAAAAATTACACTAATTGCAGCATTTAATATCTTACATCCTCTTCCAATTAAATGGGAATTCAAAGTTGATTTTGATCTCATTTATAGAAACAAAATGTTGTTTGCAATCCAGTCAATAGAGGCTGCCAAAGAAAAGTTTAAAGATAAAATGGATTTCACTTTGTTTTAAAAATTTAATATTAAGAATTTAATTAATTTTATTGAGGAAAGAGATATAGAAATTCAAAAATAAAATTTAGAAATCCAAACAAGCAGAGATAAAAAATTCAGTCCTTAAAAGAATAATAATAGCAAAAAAGAGAATGAAGAGAATCAGTAGAAGCAAAGATCAGCATCTTCTCACCTTGCTCCCTAAAAAAGTAATTTTGATTTAAACAATGATGAAGAAGAAAAAGAAGAAGAAGATCATAGAAAAATAATAAAATTAATGAAAGATGAATATACACCTCGTGATCTACTTTTTAACAAAGTTAAACATTTGTACTAAAAAGAATTAGTAGGTCCTTCTTTACAATAACTATAAGAAATAAAGAGAATAGAAAACTCTAAAAACCAAGGTAACTCTTTTATAAAAACTAAATTAAGAAGAACAGATGAGTACTAGTAGTATCTAAGTTAAGAAGAAAAGAATAAAGAACAAAAATTTATTTCAGCCTTTTTCCATCCAGATTATAGAAAAAAAGTTATTGAAAAATTTAATGAAGCTTATTATTTAGACAAAGATCCTTAAATTTTTGTCCTTGAGAAAAAACTTGATTAGGCTCTGTAATAAAAGCATGAAAAAGAAGCATAGTAATTAAATTTCCCTTAAATCCAAGTATCTAACTCTTAGCCTTCAAGAAGAGTTAGCATAATAAACTCTCCAAGCTCTTAGTTTACCAACTAAAAAACAAGATAAAACTCAGCCAACTAGTAGCCCATTTAAAAGTATACATTTTTTTTAATTGAGATGATTATTTAAAAAATAAAATAAATCTCAATCTTTTATCTTTCTTTCTTTTTCTCTATGTTTGTTATTCTGTTTGAATTTCATAAATTCTTTAAGTTTTATTTTTTTTATTCATTATTGAATATTTGAAATAATGTCATTGTTGAACTAATGATATTTCTGAGAACTTTCCTTGTTTTTAAATCAAAGAAATAGATGTTATTTTTTTAAAAAGAAAAAATAAATAATCAATCAACAATATGAATTAAAGAATTATTGAAAATTTTTTTATTAATTCCCTCTTCTTTATTTTTTGTTAGTTAGTATTTTCTATAAAAATAATCTTAATTTTTTTAAAACTAAAATTTTTATAGAGTTTCTTCAGTTTCTCCTACTAAGTAAGGTATAAATTAAAATGGGGATTAGTAAGGGATATTCATGACATCTCCACCTATTATGGTAATAGACTCTAGTGATAAAGATATTTAAGAACAAAAATAGAAATCAAATACCAAATTTGGTTCAAACAATTAATAAAATCAAAATTCAACTGGCTATGCTACATTTTAATCAAATATTTTAAAACCAAGAAGTAGTTAATTAGAATTGCTTTCAGGTTCTTAATAGCTCTACTACACATCAAAATATTCAAATTAGAATAATAATAAAATAAAATCATTCTCTTAAGAGAATTTAACTAAGCATCTTAATATGCTAGATAAGCAGCAACTTTAAAACACTAACTTTTTTAATTCATAGTAAAGTAATAGATATTAGAATAGTAACATAAATAAAGAGGATTATAGCTTAAAAAAAGAAGCAAAAGAAATCTTTAATTTTAATAAAAAAGTACCATAATCAACTACAGAACATTTTTAAACTGGTGGTGAATATCTTATATTGATTAATTAATTAGAGAGAAATCATGGGATGAAATTTAAATTATTTGAAAATTAAGTTAAAAAATAATCTTAAACATAGAGAAATAGCATATCACCCCCTTAAAATAGTAAATTTATAACAGAAAAGCATGTAACTACGTAGAGCTATAAATAATCAATAAAAAACTAAGTTGACACAAACTGCTAGATTGATCCTTTCTCAAACAACTGTCCTAAAGAATTCCTCGAATATGCCTAAGAAAAAAGTCTAATGAGTCAATAAATGTAAGACCATTACATCAAGCAGACTAATTCATTATCAAAAAAATAAGTAAAAAATTTTTTCTTGAGTCATATTGAAAAAGAAGAAGATAAGCGTAAATTTAATGATAAATTTGAATGTACGTTTGTTTAGTAGCCTAGCTATGTTTAGCTAATAAAAACACATTAGGATGACTTAACTTAATTGCAAAAATCAGAATAAAGTGTGTAGAATTTAAAATCAAACAGAATCAGACCTAATATTCCACAATTGAACTTATCTTCAACCAATTTTAATAATAGCTTGAAATCAAGTGCTTTAATTAGTTCAGCAAATAAATAAAACTATATGAGTCTAACTCAAAGAGGAAATAGCTCCAATAATGCCAATATGTTTTGTTAAGATGAATCTACTGTGGATTCTTCACTATTTAATTATTCTAAATAAATGAATTTCACTAAAACTTCAAAGAGGTGCTTCTAAGATGTAGTAAAAAATCTTAATAAAAAGCTAAGCAAATCAAGAATAAACCATCACAAGGGAATAAGTAATAAAAGTTAATAGTTTTAAACCCAATAGGAAAACGATTCTGCTCATTTTATATAAACTCTTAATAATTAATAGTCGGATGAATCGAATAGTGGAAATTAAATTAACCCTCTATCATCTTATCGCAATTTAGAAGAAAGTAATAACTTTTACAATAATAATCCATTTAACATCTAAATTATGCAAAATTAAGGTAAATAAGTTTACTTTAAATGAAAGATTCATAAAAAAAGATAATTATATATTAAAAGTCAATCAATGATTGATTCTGGTTAACAAAAGTTTATTTCAATACTAAAAGTTATAATTCAATGAATAATTTAGTTTAAACAAATATTTGCTTTGTTTTCTCTATTTTTATCAAACTGCTTCATTTAAAGCTAACTATTATTTTAAATAACAATCATTGATTTAGGTAAAAATGTTTGATTTCAAGGTAAAAATTTTTGATTTCAAGGTTAAAATTTTTAAACTCAATTTATTATTTAGTATTTGTTTTTTTCTTTTTTCAAATTGCTTAATTTTTATTCTTTATTATTTTAAATAATGTTAATTGATTATGGTAAAAAACTCTACTAAAATGTGTTATCAAATGAATAATTTAGATTAAAAAGGTATATCTTTTTCCTATTTTTATTAAATTGCTTAACTTATTGTTATTTTTTTATTTTAAATAACAACTATTGATTATGGCAAATAATTGACTAAAATTTATGATTCAATCAATCATTTAGCTTAAAAAAGTATTTATTTTTTCTATTTGTATCAAAATGCTTATTTAATAGCTTTTTATTATTTTAAATAATTGATGAAAAATTATTAATTTGAATACTAAAATGTATGAATAATTTATCTTTATTTTTTCTATTTTTATCAAATTGCTAAATTTATATCAATATTTTATTTTAAATCTTTCAAATAAGGATTGCGAATAATCTAAATATTAGATGATTTTTAGCATTTTTTATAGAATTAAAACAAGCAAAATAATATTTTTACTAAATTAAACTCTTTCTATAAATTCATTCATAGAGTGGTTAATAAATCATCTACAAACTTAAGTATATTTTTCTTGTAGTTGCTGGTTTAATATTTTGGTAGATGAAATTAACATAGATTCAAAATCTAATTAAATAATTTTGATTTCTAAAAAAATATACAATTAATTTGAATAATAAATGTAATTTGATAATTTATAGACTGGTTATTTTAAAAGATATACTTGTATATATTACAATACAAATAACTTTAAAAAGAGAAATGTGGTTTGCTAAAAAAGTATTTTTTTAACAAGTTAATACTAAGATTATCTATAATTTAAATTTCCAAAGTAATTTTATTCAGATAGAAGAGATATTTTTAAACAAAGATCTTTAGATGATTATTGAGAATAAGAAAGATATTAATCTAGGATAATTTTATAGCAGTTCAACTGATTGTTATTTGAATTTAAAACACATATTTAGAAATTATTCAGTTGGTTGGTGTAGTATTTTTATATAACTTGTAAATATCAAAAAATATTAAAGCTGTGTTGATAAACCCAAAATATTCTATGATGAATTTTTTTCTTTTTTTTAAATAAACTGAATCTAGTTGCAAAATTTGAATTTTTCAAGTTAATTAAGAGTTTTTTTTAAACTGAATATTAAAAAAATCTAAAAGAATAAACTTATTATTTTTTGTTGAATAAGAAATTATTTGAATCGTTTTTTATTTAAAAAGTAAGACAAATAAATTTGAATAAGGAAGGCTTGTTTTTTTTGTTTGAAGTTGTTAGAAAAATTTAATTTTTGCTTCACAACAAACGAATTTCTTTTACTTTGAATACAATTTTCCCACATCAACTGAGAATACACAACTTATATTTAATGATATATAGTGTATAAGTAAAAGAAGTGTTCATGAATGTTGAAGATAGAATCATTTGATTTAATAGCAAAAAAAATGATTTGAGTAAATTTATAATAATAATCAGATTTTGCACAAAAACTTTAGTTTATCATTTAAACTGAAAAAAAATAATTAAAAAAAATTAATTGACAAAAAAATTAATAAATAATAAAAAAGATAGATCTTCATTCTCTTTAAGTTAATAGATTACCAAAAAGGTAAGTAGAATTATTATTGTTAAGAGATAACTAAACCAACAATTCACCCAATTCAACATCATGGGAAATAAAAGTACCTCCTCTTAAAATAAGAAATCCATCAAACACTAAGTTTATCAGTAAGAACAATTAAACAAAATTGAAAAAGAAATTAAAACTTAGCACAGATAGGCTTCTTTTGTATCAAACTAAAACAATTAGCTGGAGTAAGAAGAGCTCCTTTCTCTTGGAGCTGCCCCAGGTTCCTCAGTAATTACCAATGGTAATAAAGGAAATTCTTCTGATGTAAGGTAAGCTTTACAGGGTAGAGATAGCAAAAGTAGAATGTGTTAAAAAATAAGTCAAGATATATAGAAAATAAGTAGTAGTGAAAATTAAAGTAGAGAAACATCATTTGAGAATAATAAAAGTAGTTTTGTTATTTAAAATGATAGAAAAGAAACAAGCAAGAAAGAAATGAAAAAAAATATTATTTTCTTAGAAAATAATCTAAGTAACTTAATTAAAAATGAAAATTACTTCGCCGCACTTGAAAAGTTGTTTGAAATCTTGTTTCTTAACAAAAAATTATATGGTAATAACAGCGAATAAGTTGCCTTCGCTATGCATAGAATGTCAAGCATACTTTGCCTACTCGGTAGATTGGAAGAGGCTTTAAAGTATGAATACGAATCATGCTAGATTAGAAAGCTTATTTTAGGTTCTCTAGATATCAACATAGCTAAGAGCCTAATATATATTTCTAAGCTTCTATGGTATTTTAAAAAATATGTTTAAAGTTTTTATTATATTTTAGAAGCCTATAATATTTCTGAACATCCCATAAACCGACTTTAAATGGAGCTTAAATAGATGATTGGAGAAGTTTCTCTTGAAATGTCTAATATCGCTCATGAAAATGAACATTTTATTCTCTCATTTAAATTAAAAATCCTTGCATTTTAATCAAAGAGAGCTGCATTCTTGTTTGATGAGTCATATGTTGATGATGATTTGACTCTTTTAGCTCACGAAGTTTGGAACTACAAATAAGGGATATTTTTACTGTAAATGATACCCTAAAAAAAGTATGAAATTATCTCCTTGAATAAGCAAACGCCGAACAAAGAGGGAGATAACTGTGCTTCACAGAGCTAAGAAAATAAATGTGCTTCGCAGGTCTAAGAAGATAATTGTCCAATTTGCTACATTGAATTTAAAGAGGGCGATGAACAAAAGGAACTTTTATGCAGTCATATATTCCATTCTGTCTGTATAGATAGGTGGATTATTAAAAACTAAAAGTGCCCAATGTGTCGTAAAAATTAAGATTTGGAAGAATATTTAAAGTTTTAATAATCAAGGTTACACAAAATTTAATAAGATTAGAATGAAAAAATGTAATTAAAATTAAAAAATTTAACAAACTAAAATACACAATTTAATGACAAATATAATAAATACAGAGTTAAAGGCCAGAAAGATAATTAGGTTAATTTTAATCAAGCAATTAATACAAAACTTGTTTCATTATCCCATTAAACTTCTTAGACATTCATATTTCTCAAAAAAGAAATTGAAAATAAAGAAGTAGATATTTTCATGCAAGATTACAACTAGCATTTTAATATCCTTCCCCTGCCTTCAGAAAATTCAAACTCTGATTCAAAAAGTAGGTAAGATGAAAATTAGGGTTCAGAAGATCCTGACACGCAATTTAATAATAATAATTCGGAAAAGATGAATTAATAAAAAACTGACAAAGATGCTCAAGCCCTAATTTTAAAAGAAGTTGTGAATAATATGAACTCTAACAACAATAATTAACAAAATATTCGTAATAACGAAATTCAGGAAAATTATGATGTTGATAAACATATTTATGATAACTTTGATTTTTTTGTCGAAGATGATAGCAATAAAAACTTATATAATCAGCTTGAAAGCCATATTGAGCCTGATGAGGCAGAAGAAGAGTAAAAATATCAAGACGAATAATAAGGACAATTTTAATATTATCAAAATCCTTAATAAAACAAAACTTAGCAAAATAAAAATTAACAATATTCTTAGCACACATTTGGAAGAACTGAAAAAGAATTGCTGGCTGAGTAATTAAATGTTTGTATTTAAGCTAGCAAGTATTTTTGTGGTGATGATGATATTCAAAATCTCAATCTTGAATAAAGTGTAAATGAAGAAAAGCAAGACTATATATTCACTTAATATGAAGGGATCATGGCATAAAGCAGTGATTTTAATAATCTCTAAGAGATGGGTAATCACAATTATGAAGATAGCTCTGACGATAGCCTTGAGGACAATTTTGAGTAAAGCATTTCCTCATAGGAATAAAGTAGCATTTTCTCCTAAGTTGAATTTGAAAAATTAAGTTATAGAGAAAAAAAAGACCAGTAAAACTTAGGAAATAATAAATAACAAAATGAAAATGAGTAAAATGATTTATTATAAATAAGTTTTGGATAATAGGATACAGAATATGATTGGTAAGATAGTATTTTCACAGACTAATCCAGTTCAAACATCTAAAACTAATACTAGATAAATAGCTCAGTCAATTAAAATAAAATCTAAAACAGATATGCTTATTTTGAAGATACCAAAAAAAATGATGATTAACTGAATAAAAATATTAAATCTGATGTGACCCAAATCAAGGAGAGCTCATCTTATAAAACAATAGAAGATGCAGATGTAAATTTCGAAGATGATAGAATCAGCGAAATAAGCAACAAATGCATAAATTACAGTGAGAATAAATCTAATTTTTATCTTTAAAATAACAGATAACTTTCAAATAACTTTAATGTTTAAAGTTAAAATAATTAGAACAGTAAGTATGTTAATATAAGCTCTACAATCCACTAAAAAAACACACAGCAAGCAGAAAATTTAATAATCAATGCTATACCTGTAAATAATATCAAATAAAACATAATACCTTCAAATAAAAGTTATTACCAAAATGACGAATTTGATATTTTTGATAAAAAAACTGTCACAAAATATTCTCAAAATGAAAAAATTAATTTATTTGAAGATGATTAAAAAGAAAATTTATTCGATAACAACTACATAATCAATAACAACAAATACTCTTAAATGAGCTTCTTATGAGAGGAATATTTAACAAACACTCCTATGTCTTTCAATACCTTACTTTTTAATAAGATTGATTTTAATTATTATATCATTTGTTCTCATATTTGTTTTTCATGTATTAAAATATAAAAATTAATTAAAATAAATTGATTTGAATAAAAATATTTTTTTAAAGATCTTTTGTTTTTTTATCAGCGTTAAATTTATTTTTTATTAATGATTTAATTCTTTATTTATTTAATCAGCTCATTTTTTGATGAAAAAATTTCTTATTAATTATCAAAATTTATAAAAATAATTTCAATTAAAATCTAAAAAAAATAAACAAAATCTTCTCAAAAACTAATTAATCAAATTTCAAAGGTGTTTTCATACATCAGATATTCATCAAAATATTCTAAATAGATTTAATAAAAGAGATAAAATGGATATTGAATAAACTTAAGGTGAATAAATTAAGGAATAGGATATTTAGGTCAACATTGCAGATGAGAACTAAAAGTCAAGTTAAGCCAATTAAATCTAGGTAGGAGAACATCCATCAACAAAAATAGAAGAAATAAAGCAAGCTGAAGTATAAATGTCAGATGGAGAAAATGAGGCAGAATAAATAGATCAAGAAAAAACTTAATAAGATGGCCAAATTATCGTAGATTATAAAAACTATTAAATTTAGAAAAATGGTAATAATGATAATGAACATAGTTAATAAGATTAATCTTCAGCAAAAAATCAAAATTAAACTGTAGGATTCATAGGAGGTACTCAATCTGAGTAGACTAATATGACTGATGAATAGATATAATAGGTAGAATCCAAAGCATAGAATAATTAATAAATTTAGGAGGAGCTAAAGACAAATCAATAAGATTAAAATGATGTGTAATAAAGAGAGGAAAGTGAAATGGCAGAATCTTAAAATTAGGCAGAAATGACATCTTAAAAAGTATTTAAAAAATTTTTAAATAAATTTATTTAATAAATTTTGCAGTAAAAAATTAACTAATCATGTGCCTTCTTTAAATATTTAAGAATATTTTTTTCAATAACAATTAGTAGAATGAAGAGAAACTAAACAGAAGAAGAGAATAAGAAGAAGAGGAATTGTAATAGAAAGAAAGAAATTAAGAGTTAGAAATAAAAAATTTAGTGCTCTCTAAGTGCAGCTCTCAAGAAGATCCAAAAAAATATGCTAATGTCTTATTTTATGCAGGGAAATTGAAATCTAATTTTAATAAAAGCCATACTATACACTAAATTCATGAGAGATATAAAGATTATAGATTGCTTGAGATGGATCATGCTTACATCTAATGGATATTCCCTAATAAATTTAAGTCTAGTTTCAATAGCTACTCTCAGCCATTAAGCGATGAAGAAATAGAAATATTTTTAGTACAACCATTATTAGCAAAAAGAGTAGTTAAAAGTTATGAAATGATGTTAGATTTTTATGGAATGAGTATTAAAAATTATTTAACAGGAGAATTAAAAAGGAATGATAACTACAAAGAAAGATATTATGAAGCAGTTTGTGGCCATAATTGCTTAAGAATAAGAAGGATTCTAACTTCTCTTAGCAACTTAGGGTTTAGAAATTATGCTGTAGAGCTCAATAAATTTCTCTTTAAAGAAATAAATTAAGGTGAAAGACCTCTCAGAAAAAATAAATCAGACTATCATTTTGATTGGGAAATGTACAAAGAAAGTTAAAGTGAAGAAGATGTAAAAACTCTTGAGTAGAATTGTTTCTAATCAGAAAGTGAAATAAATAGATAGAGCGTTTTCTTTATATCAGGATTGGCTAAGGAAAAGCAAGAAAAGTATGAAGCTTACAACTAAAATAATTCTGATGAATAAAATAAAATATAATATTAAACATAAAAAATGTATTGAGATTATATAAGAAAAATTAGTCATTTTATATTTCAGATTATATTTGTTTTCTTTGATGATAAAAATAAAAAATATTTATCAACTTTTTATTAAAAAAACCTACCAAAATTAAATGAGCAAATAGATCAGATAGAAAATACACTTTCTATGACCAAATAGAATATTTAGGTTTGAAAGAAAGTATTAA
Source organism: Tetrahymena elliotti 4EA (assembly GCA_000231825.2). Taxonomy (NCBI): domain Eukaryota; phylum Ciliophora; class Oligohymenophorea; order Hymenostomatida; family Tetrahymenidae; genus Tetrahymena; species Tetrahymena elliotti. The sequence continues at coordinate 7,974 of JH720312.1, read as the reverse complement.
TCTTTTTTAATTCATAGTATTCTTATCAAACTAATCAAAAAATACAATATATACTTAAAATAATTATTTACAGACAAATCAAGTATTAGATAAGAATTATGTAGATAAAATACCATTATATCTTTCAGGTTCTCCATTATGTCCCTAAACTGAGCTAATAAATTACTTTAATCAAAGGATTAATCTAACAAGTAACTTTTAATTTTAATGAGCTTCCTATATGTATCCTTTTTTCTTATGAAACCTTTTATTTATTATGATTCTGAATAAAACTAATCAAAATCTGTATTTAAATTGAAAAAAACTATTTTAAAAATGATTTAAAATATTTTATTTTTGAAATAAATTGAATTTATAAATTTATTTTATTATTATAAAATTCACAAACAGCATATAAAAATTTTATTTTATTTAAACCAATTTTTTAAAAAGTTAAAGCTTTTTTATTTTGGGTTTAAATTACTTTCTTAAATGATTTAGAAATGAGTTGAGCTTGTAATAAACATTCAAATTAAAAACCGATAATTTAATTTTGTTATTAAGTTGCATCTAAAATTAGTTTTTTTAAATTGAAAAGTGCAATTTCATATTTTTAAGTATTTTAAAAATAAACAAACATAACTTAATTTTTCGGTTTACTTACTTGAATTATTAAACAAAAGATCATTTATAAACAGGTCTAATCATCTAAATCATATAGATACACAATTATACACAGTGAAAATATTATTGTATAATAAATTTCAAAAATAGATAGATATATTTTGTTATAAATTTAAACTGTTTGTAAGAGTTAAAATACAATTTTGTTTTTGGAATTCAAAATTAATATAAATGAAAAACTTTAGGATGAAGCAGACCAGACTGGCATGCACTTAAACACCAGCAAATAAAGAAAAAAAAATTACAGAATTTAAAAAAAACAAAAACTGCAAATTTTAATTATCCTGAGATTGGTTGGTCATTAATTATTCCTAAAATAATTTAGTTAACAAACACTGTTAAAAATAAAATTTAACCAACCAACCAATTATAGAGAAAAGTGATGTCATATTTATTATTATTTTTCATTACTGTTCTTCTGAAGCTTAAATGATACTCATTATTCTCATTAGGCTTCTGACCATTTCTTTAATACGGATAGGTTTAGAGATGAATCCATCAAATCCCTTATTCCTACAATTTTCTACCTCAGTATCATATGCTGTTACTGCTATAACAGGAACCCATGAAATATATTTTTAGTTAATCATATTTTAGATTTATTTGAGAGCTTCAAAGCCATCCATTATAGGCATATTTAAATCCATAAATATTAAATTAAATATTCTATTTTAGGATTCTTTAAGGTTTTTGATTTTTTCCAAAGCATCTTATCCATTGATAGCTTCTTGTATAATAATATTTTAAGAGCTTTTAAACATTTATTTAAGAACAACTCTATTAAAAGTGGTATCATCTACTATTAAAAGAAGAGTATCTTGCGGGAATAGGGTATCAAAAATATCTTGATCAATGTCATGACTCATAATTGTATTTAAAGTCATCTTCATTGGCTTGTTTCCTATAGAGGAGTGACTCTTTAGTGCTTAACTAGCCATAAATTATTACTATCTGGCTGACTGTGAAATATTTAATTATTATGCATTTTTACTTCCTTACTTTTATTCATCTAAAACTTAGCTAGAATATACTTTATCAGGATTATCAAATAAATTAGCTTTAGTATTTAGTACTTGAGCTTCATTGGCTATTTCTTTTTTAAGTATCAGCTTTGTTCTAACTATTGTATTATTTTAGCTCTGGCTTCCTTCATTTAACTATTCCTTACTATTTAAAGATTGCTGTTTATCAGCTTAAACTCCCAAATTATCTAATGAATAAATATTCTGTGCTTCAAAGCTACCTCTAACTGATTTTTGTATGCTTTTTCTATTTTTGCATATATTTAGTTTATCTTCAACACATTCTTTAGTATTATTTTCAGATTGTCTTTTGTCTGTTTAAATGCAAACGGGTTTTAAATCTTTTTAATTAAGTTTTACATAAGCTTCTTACTTCGGAAGTAAAAATGAAACACCTTAAGTCACTTATTATTACTTGAGTCCATTTGAAGTATAATTTTTTAACTTTTCTGATCTAGCAGGTGAATTAAGTTTTACAACATTTTCTACAGGTAATTTAAAAACATTATTATTTGTGTTGAAAAGTGGTATATTATTTTTTTGTAAATTTAAATTATCCTTCAAGTTCAAGTTGCTTTTTTATTCTTTTCTCTTTTTCGAGCGTGGGCTTTAGCTCGTATTTACATTATCTGGTAGATAAGTCAAGGAATGATATTAAGATTTCTCTTAGTTTCTGCGCATTTTTTAAGAGTTATGAGAGTGAAGAGATACTATGCTATGTCTTTCTTCTTAGATTTCTATACATGAGTCTAAATTTCTCATTGATATTTAAGAAACATTAGAATTCTTTATTGTGTTGAATGTAAATTGTTAGAAATTGTTCTCAAGTTTAACATTAGAAATATTTTTTGCTGAACTCTTATTAAAGAATACTTTTTCATTAGATTTAGTTTGGAGGTTTCTTACATCAATTTTTTGATTTAAATAACTATACTCTTCAGCTTATTCTAAATTTAAAAAGCTGACTTCTGAGTTGATATTTTCTACTAAGGGAGATAGCAAATGCTTTTTATCTATAGAGTATCTTGTGGTTTGGACTAAATTATGACTCTCTGTAAGAGATTAAAAATCAATATTATTGGATATTGGACCTAAAATTTATTTGCTTAACTGATTCTTATTGAAGTTATTTTAGCTTATTATTGAATTTAATTAACTAGTCACAACATCTTCTACTTCCTTTTCTTCATCATAAGCTTCTTCATTTTCACTTTCCTCTCTTGAAAAATCTTTCAATTTTGTACTTTTATAAAGATTTTCTTATCTTCTTAAAAGCTAAGTAAAAGGATCCTCAATAGATTGATTTCTCTTGTCTTTAAATAGAAGTGTTGTAAAATTATTTAGTAAATAATTAATTCTCACAAAATTAAAAAAAAATAAAAATGTAATTTAAATAAATTTTTTACAATTCACTTTTTAAAAGTTTTATGGTTTCTTCTTAAATTAGCTTTCACTTCTAATTTTATTATAATGATTGTTTTCTGAGAGTTATGCCAAGTATGAGGAGTAATTCTTTGATTCGTTTAGCATTTAAGAGTTTTAAGTTTGCTATGACTAATAAACTGCTTGCTTCTTTAAGCAAGGAGATAATAGAATATTACTATATTATTCTTAACTTACCTAATAGCTATTGGATAAGAACTTTCTATTTGACCTTTAAAATTTGATATCTTGCTTATCTTTCATTTACAATGTATGCTTTTTATTGAAGTTTCTGAAAGGACTCAAAAGCGTATCTAAGTTTTCTAAGCTAACATTTGATTTTAGCTTTCTGCACATAATTCCAGTTTTTGAAACATTTTATTAAACTTGATTCATATTAATTTTTTTAAACAAACTGTTCATGCTTTTATTTGCAGGTGTGTTGTTTAGAACACTACTTTTATTTTAGCTCTATTCTTCCAATATTTTCTAAGGACTTTGGTTTTCATCGTCTTTTACATTTTCCAAAATATTTATGACTATTTCTTCCTGCTTTTGTTATTATTCATTTTTTAACTCATTCTAAGTATTGTCTTTACAGGTTTAATTATTTGATTTTTTAGGCTTTACATAGATTGCAACTGGATTTTTCTATTACTCTTATATATATGTGTTAACTGTCATGTCTCTTTTTCTTATAACGATTTATGGAGAGTAATTCATCTTATACAAACTTCTTTTTTTCATAATTTATGCTTAAAGTGTTTGTTACTCTTATAAAAACTAATTTTAAAGTTAAGAAAGTTAGTTATTTTATAAAGATACAGAACTATATCCCAAACCTCCTATTGTTGTCCTAGCATGTTTTGGGGAAAAAGAAACTCCAGATTGCTTTGAGGATCTCCTCGATTATATATAATGATTGAATTCCTTGTTACTGTACATAACTTATGGCATTATACTAAAAGGATCTATCATAATTTCCATGTGCTATAGCTTATTGCTTATGACAAACTTATCATAAGATGGGATATCATCTTTTTCCAAAATCAAATCCGAGGTCTTTCTCATCATTATGTTGCTTTTTTCAGCTATTTCTTTTTCATTCAAATTCATATACAGCCAAAATTTAAATTAGCAACCCTTTTAATTTAAATTAAATTAGCATTTTTAATACATTTTTAAAATAATTTTACCTCTCCAACTGCAGATTTCAAGTTAAATTTTGAAAAAGGACCAAGCAGCCCTATTAATTTCCTCGACACTTCTAAACCAATACCCGGACCTTGTCTAAAGTGATTGCTAGGCATAGGTATATTTTCTAAAGAAATACTTGAGTTTATTATAGAAACCTACTCAGGAGACATTCCTGAACCTGTATCAATTATTGTAATACAAATTAAGCTGACTGCGTATGTTTTCTAAATTGAGACCTCAATTTTTATAGAGTCATTTTCTTTAGTAAATTTAACAGAATTTCCTATCATTTCAATAAGAATCTATGTTAATCTATTTTCATCTGTCTGCATTTCTATATTTTCTTCTTCTAAATCGATTTCAAACTTAAGTTTCTTACCTTCAATTTCCGTCTGAAATAATTCTTAAACCTTTTTTAAAAAATCTTATTGAAAATATCTTCAATTTTCATTTTAAAATCTAATTGATACCTCTCTTATAACTGTGTATAAATCTATAAGATCTGTCTTAATTTAAATTTTAGAGTTACAATTGATCTATTAAAGATCTATGATACTCTGGACTTGGTGATGTAAGATCAATCCATTTTTCTTTATGATTTCTAAGTTATCTTTGATGTCATTACAAATTTGCTTGTTGTTTTATGAAAGTGGAAACCATTGTTCCATAGTTTCGCTTAGTTAAATAATAGAATTAAGAGGTGTTTTAGCTATATGCTAAATATAATTAAGGAGCTACGATTTAAATTCTGATGATTCCTAATAAAAGTTATAAAAAAAATAATATAAAAATTAAATAAATAAATAGAATTCAATATAATTAATTACTTTCATTTACTACATAATATATCTGTCAGTAGAGTCATTTATCATCACAATCAGAGCAGGTTCGCCATTTAAAATAACAGATGTTACTTTAATGTCATATTACTTTTAGTTGTCCTCATTATTAGGCCGAGCTGCTAGATCAGCTTTGGTTTCTTTACGGGGCCTCTCAATTATTTGCTGACAGTTAAAGTACATGCGATCAAATTTATTCAATCTTATTTATAAAAGATGTTTTAACTTAACTTTTCTTTTTATTTTTATATATTTGTTTTTACTGCTATGTTGGACTTTCTTCGTTGGCTTAAAAAAAGTTGTTAATCAATTACTAAAAATTTATTTTCTAACCACTAGATCTATTATCTTGTTGTTTTCTTATTTCTGCTATATTTGTATAAAAGCCTATTAAATCGTCATCTTCTTAATTTTAGCTTTTTTGAAAAGAGTTCTGCTATTACTTTTTAGGGTTATTCTACCTTTAAGGTACAAACAAAGATTCCAAAAATTAATGGACTGACTATTTTGTGAATTTATCTTTTATTCTAAAATTATTATTTCTTTTCTATTTCTAACTATTATTATTGTTGTTGTTGCCTGAAAAAAGTAAATTATTATGTTCTGTTGCTTAATTCGTAAATAAATTATTTGTTTCTAATATATTATCGTTAAAATTCAATTTATTAGAAAAGAGAGACTGGTTCATTCCACAGCTCTTCTCTCTACCTTTATTTGAATTGTTTTCTTAGTTTAAGCTTAAAGATTTTTGAATATTATTTGGCTGTGGTTATGATTATGATAAACTCTTCTTCATTTAAGACTATGAGTCGTCTAGCCTTTTACAAAAAAAATTATTCTAATATTAAGATTATTACTACTATTCCGTTATGTTAAAAACTTGCTAAAATAACATATCATTGATAAATCGAATATCTACATCTAATTTATTTTCTTGATTTTATAATGCATCTGGTTATTTACTTTCACGAATATTTGAGCAGCTCAATAACTACTAAGATGCATTTTTTTATTTCTTTATTTCTTAGTGAGATAAATAAAGATTTTTTTAAGCATTAATAGGTAAAATATTTTAATCAGTTACAAAGCTATCTTTCTTTTTTTAAGTAAATTTTTATGCTTATTATTCATACTGGTTGATGTGGGTCTTTTGAAAGATAGCTACACCAATAGGTAGTTTTGTTTTCATTATTTCTACTAGCTATTTTAAATCACGTTACTTCTACTATTAGTAAATGAATTCAGTTCTGTAGCTAAATTCAGATAAATACAAAGCTACTAATTAAATAAGCATAAGAATAACTCCAAGTGTCTATGTATACCTATCATCTAGCACAAATACACTTTGTATAATTGTAACCATAATTATTATTGTTGTTTTCCAGAACCATTTCATCCAAATAAACATTAAAAATATTAAATGATATTCATTTAGTATCAGGTCTAAACACTAAACAGAAACATTTTAATTTTGCATTTTTTAAGAGTTTTTTTCAAAGCTTAAATACTATCCTTACCACAACAAGATATTTATATATCCAATGCAAGAAATAATAAAAATAGATGGATAGATCTTGAATTTTTATAATGATTATAATTTAAAATGCATAATTGCTTGTATGCTCAAAAAAGAAACAAGCATAATAATGTAATAAACTAGATTAGATATTATTCTCTCGCTATCGTTAGCACTCTAAATAACTCTAATAAAATAATAAGCAATCAAATTAAAAAAAGAGAACTTATTCAGTGTTATAAATTTATTCTAAATCCTTTTTTGAAATTTACTTTCTATCATTATATTATCAAATATGAGATTGCCATTTAAGATAAAGTTCAGGTTAAATGTCTTCTATTTTGAATAAGAAGCAGCACTGGAAATATTTTAGATTCTCTGTATATTTATTGGTTGTAAATTCTAGTTATATCGCTCAAATCTACTTTTCTTTTAATTCTATACTGACATGCCGTTTAATTATTTTTCTATTGCTTGTTGTAGTTATAACTAATTTATTTGTAATTAATTTTTAATTCTACTGATCCAGCTAATTTTATTAAAATTGCATTAATTAAGTAGATAAATTATCCCATAATTTTTTACATTTAAAATAAATAAATACCTAGTCTCATTTTATCAATTCATTTATACCTATTAAATAATTCTATATTGAGGTATTGATAATAATGTAATATGATTGATGAAACAGAAAGGTTCTAAATTTTTGTTTATTTTTATTGTAAATTTAAATAATTCTAAATATACTAACAATCAAAAAGTGCTTTTATTGAAATTAAATTGAAAATAAATATAAGCTTAAAAATTATTAATTTTGTTAACTAAATTTTGCTTCTCCCCCAAGTGATTAATTTGACCTACTAAAAATAAATCTATTTGTATCAACCAATTTATCATTTCTTTCATAATCAAAAATAATTTTAATATTCTTTTATGCTTTAACTATTAAATTGAGATTTAAAATTTTACCTGTCTTTGATACTTTGACCCATAATATTTAATGTAAATATTTTTACATCATTTTTACAAAAGGTTCAAATCAATTATTTTTTATTTTAATTACTGTTAAATATTTTTTTAAAGAGTCAATTTTCATAATTCTTTTCATTTTTTTCACTTTTATTTTATAAAATTAAACTTGCTAAAAACTGTTTTGAAATAAGAAGATAATATAAATTTATAAATTTTGTGTATTTAGTGAGTCTATTAAAAACATGCTAAAAATTATTTTATTTTTGATAAATGAACATCTTTTTAAAAATAGCAGCCCTTCAACATTTATTCAGTTCAATCCTTATAATATTTAAACTTAAGG